>JAOTQE010001548.1:0-11413 GCA_025631205.1 Nesometra sesokonis
ATAAGTTATTTTCCCAAATGCAAAAATCTCAAAATCGAAAAAAATCAAGTTACGTTGTTTTGCCACGGAACGGCCGTGAAGATAAACGTTCAAGACAATTGAACAATCAGATAATTAAGTAAAACACTTTCAGATGTGGGTCTTAAATCAGAAAGTGGGTCTACTATTCATATTATTACACAATTTGAAAATTTCTGTTTTGAAATGGTTGTGTTTGAAAAGCATATAAAATATTACATAATAAAGTCAAGTTTGTGTTGGATAAAACTTTGCGCCCTTCAATACAACATACTATTAAACTGGTTAAAACAGCAAAATCAAACAATGGTTATTGATATTTCATCATGCAAACCTTTGAACAGTGTATATCACTCTTTATTGTATTATTGTTTTCTATTCAACTCTTAGACTGATGAACAAATAATATCAGCGATGAAGTTTTCATGGGAAAGACTAAAAGTAAGTCTTATTGCTGGTTTAATAGACGATTTTTCTACAATGTTTAAATATCTCGTAGTGTAATTTAGTTGTTAATGAATGTGGCTATTGTGAACACTGTGGTAACCACCTATTTATTGCACCAGGAAACAGTTAAATTAATTTAACTGTTCCCTGATTGCACCTAGGCTGTAGTTAAAAAATCAAACAGCCATAACTTACTTGTCGTGTTAACTACTTTCGATTGATTAGGAAAACAAACTGAGCTTTAAGCCGGCAAGTCCAGAGATGATTTGGTAAATATACTGAGCAACACACGGAATGACCATTGTAATTTAGGAGCCATTGTTATTGTTCTGCAATTTATTCATAGTTACTATGGCTGTTTGCGTAGGAATTTTAGATCATAACAGCCAATCAGTTCAATTTAAAAAATGCAACTGCGCAAACTTGGTGTAGACCATGCCTGGTTTCTTCTATCATTAGCAACCTCACCCTGCCTTCACATTTACAATTACGCTGTATATATTTATTGTTTTGTAGTAATTTTAAGCGGATAATAGCCCATAGCTGGCTTCAGTAGCAATAACAAATCTTAAATCTTGAATTGGGCCACTGTCGTCTGCTGAATCCCTGGTGATTCCCTTTTTCTCACGTGGCAACTGCAGAAGTTTTATGGCAATCGCAGAAGTCTTAGCATGAAAACGGAGATGAGTTAATTGTCAGTAATTGCGAAGGGATATAGCCATAATTCTAATAGGAGGAGGAAAGGAATTAAGACGATGGGTGATTGTGAGATTGGACAACTTTACAAATAAATTTCAAAAAAAAATAATGTTAAAGAATAAACCACTGGTATGGTGGTGCACTTACTGTTCATATAGCCCACACAGCTTGCCTGCAAACATCTGGGTCAAAAATGACCAGAATTCCTGAAGCTCTTCATCCATTCCTAATAAGGCAAACATGGCATGTTGCTCATTTCTCATGATTTCTCACTCTCTGTCCCTTGTGAAGTCACTAAGACATTCTGTCATCAATCCTTTTCTTTTGCAGTATCCACACTCTGGAACCCACTTCCAGCACATATTAAACACTACTTCTGTTGATCTTTTTAAGAAATCACTCAAAACACACTTGTTCAACCAATAACATACTCAGCGGCATTGATTTTATACCTCGGTTTTTCGAAATGATGCTTTATAAATGATGATATTAATAATAATAATATGTAACATTTATATAGCGCTTTGCCAAAGCCTCTAAGCGCTTCACAATTATTACTCCCAGTCATTGGGACAAACACCTATGGAATACAATCCATTCCATAATGTTGCAGCCGTAATCAGCGCATATGGCCTTTGTACCTCCCTGGTACCCACTTATACTCCTGGGTGGAGAGAGGCAACGTGGATAAAGTGTCTCGCCCAGGAACACAGTTGACCAGAGTGAGCCTCGAACCACCAACCTCGTGATTGGAAGCTCGAAACGCCACTGCTGCGGCAACAGTAAAAATAATAACAGTGCCAAGGGTGGCTTGCCTGCAGACATCTGGGTCCAGAATGACAAGAGAGCACCTTCAGCTCTACCGTAGAGACTTCCATTGCAAGTAATGCAAACATTGCATGTTGCTCATTTCTTAGTTATTTTTGATTGTATTCACAGCTTGTGATTGAGCCTGCAGCAGCATTGGGTGTAGCGGCCATCTTGTCGGACCAGATGAACCGAATACCGCCCTCAGTTAAAAGGATATGTGTAGTGCTCAGTGGTGGTAATGCAAACCTGGACAATTTACCATGGGGAAACTAGCATGGGCAAACTAGCATATTGGTGTATTCATGATTCCAATATATTGTGTAACAATATTACGGTGGATTACAAATTTTTATGACCGATTACGGTAAAAATCAGTTACCTTAATTATTACTAAATTATATACAATATTAAATTATTTTATTACAGCATAAAAAAATACATAAGGGCGTAATTTTATTTGCAACAAATGCAGCTGCTATATTTTAAAACATTTTAATGTCAACCACAACCTTGACAAATACAATATGTTTTAGCATTGCCAGGAGTCAGTTTGCCCACCCAAATTATTGTTAGGTTGATTACATATGCAATGAGTTATTCAACAGACAATTTTTATAACCCAGCCCAAGAACTGTGCTATACTAGGGCCAGTAAGGTACTTGCCTACAGCATAGGGCTTACCTCATTTCTTGTGTATCAGTATGTGTTTATAGTGACACTAAATAATTTATAACCAACCCTGGGATAAATTTTGCTGCAATTAAAAATGTCTACTAAAATAAGTAGGAAATTCATAAATAAAATATCTGTACTGCAATGTAAGTATATTTTTAATCAAATAAAAACATAATTCTGTACATTCTTGTAATCTTCTTTCTCTTTAATTTATTAATTTTAAATTGTCTATGGCACAATCTATTAATATTACTCAGTTATACAGTGACAGTACAAACAGAAAACTACATCCCAAACCATGAAAGCGATGTACAGAAATAGGTCACTTGAAGTATGGAAACCCATATCCCAAACCATGACACCGATGTAGAAATATGGGAAACCACATCCCAAACCATGGCACCAATGTACAGGAATAGGTCACTTTGAAATATGAGAAACCACATCCCAAACCATAGCATCAATGTAGGAATAGGTAACTTGAAATATGTGTATGGGAAACCACATCCCAAACCCTGACACTGATGTACAGGAATAGGTAAATTGACACCAAAATACATGCATGGAAAACTGAACAAAATAGGTGGTTTGAAGGTTAACGTGTTTTAGGAATGTTCACTGTTGTGGTATATTCAGTATTGCACACTTCATTTGTCCACAAAATTAAACTAAAAGAGCATAGATAGATTTAGTGATGTCGAATGAGATCATAGAAATTTTAATGGGTATAAAATGATAAGAACCAGCGAGTGCCATCTCAAAACATGCAGTGAGTGAAAAAACCTAATTAAAATACATATTGAATTTTGCGTCATTTCTGCATTAGTGGACATTCCCTTTTTTAGCGATTTTTACTGGATTTAGTTTTGTTTAAATTTATGTAGAAATGTAGCAAAGAGAAGCCAGGCTAAAAGTAGGAATTACATTGATTTATTCAACAGAGCTAAGCTGCTGTGAGCACTATTCAAGGCCTAAAACCTTGCATATAAATCAATCATTTAGCAATTTAATTTGAATAAGTAGTATTTTGGTCTGCATTGCTATCTTACAGTTTGAAATCTTTAAAGATAAGCACTACCAAAAATATAAAAACTGACCTCCCAGTTAGGACAAGGGGCGGATTTGGGGTGGGGGAGGGGAACATGTGGTGCACACTACATTTAAATATCGTCAAGATAACCCCAACAAATTAAAATAACGACCAATAACGCATAAAGAACAGGGCATATAACCTTTTCTTTAATGCTTGTCAAATTGGAAATGGAGAACATGCTCACACCATGACTTAAAATAGTTCCCCCGTCCCACCCCCCACTTGAATTGTCGATTGGCCCTTGTGGACATTTGATGCCCCGTCGCCATATCCACCTAATATTACAATAAATTTACCTTTACTCCATTATTATAATAAAAGCAAAAGCCAAAACCTTTTCCAGTATTAAATAGTTAATATAATTTTAATTATAACATAAAATATTCAAAAAGTAATTACATGATATTGAAATACAGTAGGATTTATTTACTGTTATAAAAGTCATTTGGCCACACTAATCTAGATCTGGACGAACATCTAGCACCAAAACATTCTGTAATGGAATGTAATCTAAACACAATTCCCAAATAGTGAGGTTTCGCAAATTTACGAAACACGATAACGAAAATGGATACATGGTCACACTTGCATTCTTGGAAGTTGCTCAATGTGTTCAAATTTTCTACCTACAAATTGTTGAATATCATCTTAAAATACTGACCAATTCAAACATTACAAGAATTTATGATTTATCCGTTTTTAGGAGCGGATCCAAGGAGAACCCACCGGAGCCAGGCTCCCTTTTTAATTCAGCAAAATGATATTTTTTGCACACTGTGGACCTCTAAAATGCACCAGAAAGCATATGTAGAGATACATTTTCCCAAGCCCTAGGAAGGCCGTATTGTCATCAGTTTACTCTTAAAATATCACACTTGTGTTTGTCTAAATTCACATTGGGCCCCTTCTTTCTTTCTTTTTTCTTTCTTTCATATTTTCGTGAGGTTGCAAAACACCGCCATCAACATGCCTACACATCCTATTTTATAAACTTTAACAAGATTTGCATAATGGTGCCACTATTACCCATAACAATACAGAAGTTTTAGAATCTAAAACATAACATTAAATTGGAAGTCATAATTCTTGATATAAATTAAAATATTTTAGGTATTATTCTGTAATCTTTAAAGTTAAATTATTAAATTTTTAAACTATATGGCATACATTTCGACATTGTTAAAAAGTACTAAATTTAATACAAATTCTTTGATCTATAAATGATTGTGTAATGGCACTGCCTATTGCAAATATTTTAAATTGGCTAGCTTCATTTACATTGAATCATAGAGACCATTAGGCTACTTTATACAAAACTTCTATATATTTTACTTATTCATTCTTATGTCATGTGACATTCATTCAAAATAGACATTCAAAAATGATATTGCACAGTAACAAAATATTATTCAATTACTTCAGAGGAGGGTGGAAAAATGTACTGCATGGCGTGTGGTTAGGCAGAATTGAAAGCTTTTTTTGAATTCCTACTGAACATTAAGCTGAGTTTGGTCCAACCTGTGCAAACTCTGGGTTGTTTTTGGAGGTATGAAAGAGGCAATAAACTATAAACATAACTTTGTGGCACACCACTTGTGTATGTCTAAAAAGAACTGTTATGTTTCTGTTTTGAGTACTAGACTCATTAAATCACAGTAATACTGTTATTTACAGATAGTTAAGTTGTAAATAACAGCAATTGTTGAACATCTATAGAGCACATACAGTACTAGAAAGTCTCTATACACTTAAATCTGCTTTAAATAAATCAATGCCAGGTTTCAGTAGTAGAATATCAGTGGTGGGGGTGTTTGAGGTTTGTTTTGCGATTCTCTAAATACATGCATTTAATAATAATTTTATTACATATAGTCATTGATAAAAATTTTGAGATTTTTTGATCGGTCAGGCATGGAAAACAGCTTTTTTTTATAGGCCTCATCTTAATATAACCAGCAATTGGGTAACAATAGATGCTATTACTTCTACCTCTAGCGATGCCACCTAGAATTACTGTTGTATATTTAGCTATGACATCATCATCTTCATATTATCCTTTACATTAATACAGTGATAATGGCATGATGCATCCTGTTGACTTCAGCACAACTCTTCTAGAAAGAACTAACTGTTCTACAGTTGAACCTCTCGTAAGTGGACACCCTCGGGTCCGGGAAAAGTGTCTGCTTACGGGAGGTGTCCACTTATGAGAATTTCAGCCGATAGAGGGCCAAAGTTGTAAAAGTATGTATACGTCTTTATGTCTCATATTTCACGGCCTTCTCAACAGAAATTGCCTCTTAAATTTCTAGACACCGAATTTTATACTTTATTAGATGTGGTTTTTCATTTTTAAGATTGGTTCAGTAATATAATTTTTAGCGAATACAGTATAAGGACTATTTTGTACAGAAATATTTATTCGTTGTACAGAAAAATCACTACATTTTCCAGGATGTCCGCTTATGAGAGGTAAATTAACGGACATAAAGTGTCCGCGTCCACTTACGGGAGGTGTCCACTTACGAGAGGTACCAAATGCACTGATTAGATAGGAAGAACAAACGGGTCTTTAAATTGGTGTCCGTGTCCGTTATGGGAGGTGTCCGCACAGGGCGGTTCAACTGTATATATAATTTTGGTCTATGCTCGTTTTGACAGTAATGTAAGCTACAGTTCTCTTGAACTAGTAGTCAACTAGTACACACTATGTTCTATATTTAGCAATGACATCATTATCATATTGGACGATACCTGACAACTCCAGCTCATGTTACATCTTGATATTGATAAGGCCATTAAACAGAAAATAGCATAAGCGTACAGCCCTTTGAGCCATAACTTTTGTACCGACAAATTTTGCTCCAGACGCTAAAAATTAAGACTACTAACACCATACATTGTTAGTGGTGGATACATTTTGATTATTTTCAATAATTTCCAGTGTGTATTCTTGATTTTTTTAAAGGTACAATCATTGACGCCACTGAATACAAGAAAATTTATTTTTTTTAAAATTAACACATTGGATAAAAAAAATAAAGTGCATCTAAATTAAGATTTTTTTGCACAAATTCTTATTCTTTTTGAACATTATATGGTATTTTTGACAATGACAAACTGTACCAAATGAGCATTGTTGTAGTAATAGCGAATCACATATTCTTTTTTAGTGCGGGGTTAACATAAGTGACTCCGAGTCACTCCATTCCTTTTTTTAAAGTTTATTTAACATAACTTTTTACCAAATAAATTTCCGAAACTGATACAAGCGCGATATCGAACATAATGCTTGGAAACGCAATAACACACTGCAACTTTAATGGCGCGTTGCCATCCCTACACGACTACGATACACGCAGTTCAGGATCAGCGTATTATGAATTGTTCTTTAGTAGAAAATTATTGCCTCCGTTATGCAAGTCATGTACAATCTCTAGTTCTATATGCATTTGTCGGTACAAGAGTCCTAACGTTTGAAGTCCTGAGTTCAGTGTCCTGTTTGAATGCCTGGGATATTTTCATCTGCTGTATACTCTTTTTCATATGTAGTGTTGACTCCAGGAGTTGTGATGTCATTAAATACTAACTGTTCTAAATTTAGCTATGACATCATCATCAGCTTCATATTATCCTTGATATAACTGTGAATGGTACGATAGGTGCTGTTGATTCCAGTTTTAATGATGTCATCAAGTACTCACTAGCTGTCTCATATTCACCCTGTGACATTAATATCCTTCCTAGATGGTTCCTGTAATTAATAAATCATGTTTTGTCAATAAATGTAATGGAACATTATCCTGCTGTAGTTACTGCAGTAATTCAGTTAACAGTATTAGTTCAACAGCAAAGAGAAGTACTGAAAACAAATGTCAAGATGATAGCTTGTGCGTCAATGCAGTCAAAAAGAAAGACATGAAATCGGATTACTTCAGTAACTGCAGTTGATTTAATAGCAATAGATTACTGCAATAACTGCAGTAGACTAATTCTGACATGGTCCCTAAAACTTGGAAACATTAACAAATCTTTTTAGTAAGTCTTCTGTAACAATTAAGTACTCATATCTCTGTTAACATTCTGTGCACTACAGTTCAAAAATCAATAATTAAATTTCCGGTCACTGTTGGACAAAATGTTTCATTGGGTCAAATAGGAATTTATGTATTGTGAATAGTTTAACATAAAAATCAAAACACCAGGACCAGTAGTTGCTGAGATATAGACTGTTACTGAGAAAATTGCGGTAATTTTGAATTTTGAGCTATTTTCCCCACACTTTGGCAAGGGTCATCCTCGCTAATTTTCCTTAGCTCTCAACAGTCAGGAAAGTCCCAAAAATGACACTACTATAATAAGAAAAAAATTATCCTAGCGTGAGTGTAGTATATATCAGACTGGTAGTTTCACAGCTTCTCCAGTAAAAAATGATGAAAGAAGAATGATGACTAACAAAGAGAAGCAACAAATTCAACCACCTGTGTGAAAAAAATAAGAACACAAAACGCACACCTACCATGAAACATGAGAGGCAGGGTCAATGTTGACTGCATCCTTTAACAGTTTCTCAGCCATTGTGTAGTTCTGTTGCTCAAGGTACAACATACCTAAGTTCTGTAGACTTTTCACGTATGATGGATTAATTGCTAATGCATTATCGTAGTACTTTTTAGCCTCAGATAACTCTGCCTTGTGGTCATGGATGCAACCCCACTGTAAAAGAGAGAATTAATACTATAGATTTTATTGGAATAAAAAACAACATCCAGTTTGACATTTAAAACTATATTGTTCTAAAGGAATATAGTACACAAGGCTAAGACTTTGTATCAAAATGTCTGGTAGTTAAGGTGTAAGAATGTATTTATCAATAATACACTGGATCGGTACAGAGTTATGGGTTGCCCGATCTTCTCGCTGCATACAAATTTTCTGTATGTAGCACATGTTTTTTCTGAAGTTACAACATGCCTAGGTTTTGAAGGTTTTTTACATATAATGCATTATTGTAGTACTTTTAGCCTTGGATAACTCTGTCTTGTGGATGCAACCCCACTGTAAAACAAGGACAGAATTAAATTTGAATAAATTCATTGCATTTCATTTATTCATTTTTTTTTTGTATTTTTTTTTTTAAGTACATAACATGGACATAACAATATAAAGAAAACCAAGACCTGAGACAGGACACTCAAAAATGAACTAAATCATTATCAAGTGAGGGCCCTCAATCGAGCGAGGGCCCTCTATTGAGTGAGCGCCCTCAAACATCCAATAGCCATCTAGAATTTCAAAACCATACTACTATACAGGAATACAGTACACTATACTAAGGTTGGGTATCATTGAGGCAGAGATGCAAGATGATTTTAGATGGGTAAAAAGTTATGTCTTAACCCTATCTTCTCCCTGCATAATAAATAGACACCAGGTGTAATATTTGTAATATTTAACATGTTTAATATTTACAAGGTGTATACATCCATCAGCTTTCTAAGCAAAGGTTACAGAATCTGTGTAACAAGAGCCAAGGGCATATACAGGTAGTTTTACATTGTTTAATATTTACCATGTGTAATACTTACCATGTGTAATATTACCATGTGTAAATTTTACCATGTGTAATACTTACCATGTGTAATATTTGGTGTGAGAGTGGAAAGATACCAGCTGCCTCTTGCATGCACAACCTGGCCTCTGTAAGTTTACCAACAGCTAAGTAAATATCGGCTGAAAAACAATAGAAATAATTCAAATACAACTTCTGTAGCAAAATGACGCAAATGACAGTCTACTTTTTGAGTAAATGCAGGTTGGAGTTCACTTGCTTTGAATTTAATGATTTGTGTACGTATCTTAAATTTTACCAGACAAAACAAGCATATGAATTTAACTTCCACTAAAAAATAGAAACAAAAATATGCATATACTATCAAGTCAATGCTTTGACAAAGTCCAAAGCAACCATCGCCCTACTAGAGTTTCTGTGTAGGTCTAGTATAGGCAAGAAATTTTAACAAGCTGTTTTTCTGTTGACAGCCATGGGCCTGTATACCAGACTCGTTGTGAGCCTTGCTTTGAGTACATTAACACATTTCTCACCCGTTGACAGCCATATCTGGGCCTGTGTATACCAGACTCATTGGGAGCCGGTCTTTGAGAGCATTAACACGCTTCTTACTTGTTGACAACCATATCTGAGCCTGTGTATACCAGAATCATTGTGAGCCTTGCTTTATCATTAACACACTTCTTACCTGTTGACAGCCATATCTGAGCCTGTGTATACCAGACTCATTGTGAGCCTTGGTTTATCACATTTCGTACCTGTTGACAGCCGCATCTGAGCCTGTGTATAACAGACTCATTGTAAGCCTTGCTTTGAGATGATTACCATGCTTCTTACCTGTTGACAGCCATATCTGAGCCTGTGTATACCAGACCCGTTGTGAGCCTTGCTTTGGTATGTAGCTTCCAATGGATGATGCCACTTCTGATAAAGCTTGCTCAACCCTGGAGGCAGCTAAAGAATTATGAATAGATCCTGAAATAAAAACAACACAAGATAGATAGGAATGCAAAAAATTAAGAGCAGATGTTGATGTCCTTTATATTTTATTATTATTATTATATGATGATGATGATGATTAAAATATTTATGTAGCTAATAATAATGATGCTGATGATGACAATGAAGATGACAATATGAATATCACAATGAATTATGATGATAATGATGATGGAGATGATGATGACGGTGGTAGTGGTGTCGGCAATGCGACAATGTTGATGATGATGTGAAAATGATAATGATGAGGAGGTTGATGTGATGGTGATAATGATGATTATATTAATAATGATATGATAATTTCCAGCTAAGACTGACCATATACCCAATATATAAAATAAAATTAAACCGTGGGAAAGAAAAATGAAAAAGAAAACAATGGAGTGGCGCTGTAGCTTTAGTTGACATGCTTGCCTTCTAATAATAAGTGTTTGGGTTCAAATCTAGCATTCCCTCTGAATTGTGTGACACATTTTGAGACTAAAAATCTACAAACTGCTCAAAGGTTTTGTGTTTTTTAACAATTTTTTTAGCACAATCATGAACTCCCTTTTTGCTTAAATAATTGCTGAGGTATTTTAGTGTCATTTTAGCTTCTTAGTTTTTACTTTTATTGAATTTAAGGCCATTTTTTGCGAAAATTAGCTCAAAAATAAATAATGTTTTATAAAGTAAATATTTTAAAAAGCCTAACCAACCATTATACCAAAGTAAGCCACCAGGGGAACTTAAAATAAACCTTAATCTACCAAAGCAAAAATAAAGCAATAAAAAAAATAGTATATCCCAAAAATTATTAGAACACAAATTACCTCATTGAGATTCATCAAAAATATTTTGAAGGTCACAAATAAAATAAAACAAACAAGGTGGTTGAATCATCATAATAACAAGAATATAATAACATCATTTACAACATTAAACAATAAAGGAAATACAGTTTTCAAACAATAAGCCTTACAGTGTTTTCACTAGGTGAACTTAAAAAATGATTTAAAGATGTATTGTCACTTGAAAAATGACAAAAATGGATTTTAAAATTAACTTGCTTATTTTAAAGAAATACATAAGTTATGATCATGAAACTAGAAATTAGGGTA
>JAOTQE010001559.1:0-11413 GCA_025631205.1 Nesometra sesokonis
ATCCAAAGTGGAAGGGGGGGGGGGGGTGGGCGGGGTGGCACCCGACTCAGTCCCCTTTTGACTTAGACGTATATTATTTGAACTTAAACAACTCACTTTTGCAATTTATCTGTGATATTCACCTTTCGAATACCCAGGAACCGCATTCTGATTGGAAATTGGCTCGGAGATCGAGGACAAGACCCCTTCAGTTTTATATGCTATTTCACCAAGTTGGTTAATACCGAAAATTTGACTACCGTTTGAGGGCGCCACGTTGATGCAGGTAAGAAATCATCTTCCTTATAACTATCCAACATTTTGTTATTAATTTAAAAAGGCAAAATGAGAACAGACGCCGAGCCTACCAAGGTAAATATTTTAAAGATATTTCTGACAAAATAAAAAAAAAAAAATTCATTAGACTCATTGGACAACTTTACAAATACATTTAATAATATTGTTGTCTCGCTTTAAAAGGGATAATGCTAAATTCGAAGAATACAGTGGATGTGGAGAAGCATTCTGTAGGGTACACTGCGAAAAGAAGTTCAAGACGCCGGGTAAGAGATACGGTAGCTTGGCGCATTGTGAAAGAAACTCATAAGATTGTAAATTCAAAACGGTAATGGTAGTGTTTTTTTTCTGTGGCTGGCATCGAGTACTGAAAACATCGATATAAGCAAAGTGTATTTGTGTTATTTTTATAAAGAGTTTCCTTATAATAAGTAAACGAAAAACAAAACCGCTCAAGCTGTGATGTTTTTTTCCCGACTATCTAAAACAAGAAAATCGTTCTAAAAATAGTTGAATTCCATTAAAAGTTTATTCTCTGCGAGAAAAACACAATTTCTTGTGCCGTTGTTTTGGTAAATTGTACGAATTCCTTCAGGCCTAACGTACTAATCGTAAATGTAATTGCATTTGATATTCTTCGGCAGGTGTGGTCGACTTCAAGCCGCTCGACTCGACAAAACCAGCTCTATGCGTGTCATATTACTATATTTTTAGATCACCCTAATTTGGAAAATCGTACTTATTTTTAGATTAAAATTGACCCTGATAACCATAATTCGACCCCATATTATTTCAGTAATTTATTTACGCAAGGAATATTATCGGGGTTGGATTACGAAGCGTTAATTGATTTCTAAACATGCACGTTATCGCTGCAATCTTGTACTTTTAGAAACAATTTTCCAGGTACACAAGTGGGAAATAAACAGATATTGGAACTGATTCATTATTGCCTGAAGTTTGATTGTTCCTTTCATTATTACAACATCATGATTTTATACCTCCCTGGTTCAGTGTATCTTTGCATCTCAACAAGTTTGTACTATTAAGTTTCTACTGGGTTTGTTTCAAATTTCCATTATGAAACTGAAGTAAATCTTTTGATAAACTTCAAAATTTAATAAAGAAAAAAAATCAATCGTTGTACTGCTCTTAACCGTTTAAATACACAACGTAAAGTAAACATATGTTCTGAGATGCGGAATTTTTAAACAAAAAGTATTTCTTTCCAAACAAGTTTGTACCATAAGTTTCTACTGGGTTTGCTTCCAGTTATGAAACATAAGTAAAACTTGTGATCGACTTCTAAACTTAATGTAAAAGTTAAATTGTTGTAGTCCTAGTGTTTACCGTTTGGATATCATAAAGTCAGCCTATGTTCTAATATAGTAAACAAAAAGTACAGTATTTCTTTTTTCTTTTTCTAACTCAACGATTTTGTACCGTTAATTTTCTACTGGGTTTGTTTCAAGTTTCCATTTATGGAACTTAAGTAAAGCTTGATCAACTTCAAAACCTAATAAAAAGAATATAAATACTTGTATTGTCCTTCATCGTTTAAATGTACAACGTAAAGTAAGCCTCTGATATGTTGATTTTGCAATTTGTAGATATTTTCAGTACGCCTACGTACCGGTAAGCAAAAGCATTTCTTTTCCTAATTTACCAAAATTTATTCGATAATTACCGTCGCTCTACCATGCCGATAAAAGTTGTACTATTTTCTGCAAACAATGTTGTCATTCAAATGCTCAAATCCAATATTGAAATTGGAATATCAATCTGCGCTTCTACATTACCGAAAACATACCACCGCCTCCGGCAGATGACGTCATACGTTGACAAAATATTTAATTTATGTTTCAGGGACAAGATCGACATTTCTGTATCATAAATAATTCTTGGTATTTTTATAGATTGTCTGAACAAGGAGACAACGAACTTAGCGCGATTTTACAAATTTCTCTTTGGTTTATTTCGGATAGGGTTTCGGATAGGCCTCGCCATACCACTCGCTTCGCCGTTTATGACGTCATTTTTTTAAAAATGGAACCTGGCGATCCCGATTTTTTAAGGGAGGGTCCGGAAACCTATTGCATTCGTTATCTTCGACTCCGGGGTAGTGTCCCGGGTTTTCAATCTGAGAAGCAAAAAGAAACTCCTCTTTCGCACAGGGTTGCTGTTTTCATAGCCTCATGCCTAGGTATTTATAGTGTTTCATTTTTCAAGGCTGAAAATAAAATGAAAATTTAATTCTAGCCGTACTTTTCCATGTTTCTGGTATACGCCCTCATGAGGGCAGCATTATGCTATACTTTATAGAGTTATACGAACCTGTTTAATTATGAAGCTTCTGTAGTGGTCTACGGTTATGGCGCTCTCCAAAATAGCAAGAGGTCGCAGGTTCAAATCCCGTCAGAGGAAACTTATCACACAGTTTCTAGGATCCAGATATTTTTACGGGAGGTACCAAATGCACTGATTAGATAGGAAGAACAAACGGGTCTTTAAATTAGTGTCCGTTATGGGAGGTGTCCGCTTACGGGAGGTGTCCGTACAGGGAGGTTCAACTGTACTGACGATTGGCATTATTCTAACTTTCATTCACTAATATTCGTAGTATTTCTAGCTCAAATTAATATAAAACTCTCGAAAACAATAAATCGAATGAGGCCCCTTTCTTTTACTTTGTGAATTACGTGAAAGCTATTCAAATTACATATCCCGCTAATGTTATTATCACGATAATAACCAGTAATTAGTATTGATGCAGGGGCGGATCCAGCCGAGCTTAGAGGGGGCCCGATGGCAAGTTGACAAGTGTAGGTATGAGGTTTTAACAAAAATAGGCGTGGAAAAATTTTTTCTCTGTAGAATGCTCTCTGATGCACTTTTAGCGTCCCAAATTTGTGCAAAACAATATATTTGTTTTGTTTCAAAAGGGGGCCCGGGTCCCCCTGGATCCGCGGCTGTTGATTTGATGATTTTAAAATGTAATATCACCATACATTTTCGATAGTGAATGTTTCCTCAAACTCCCTTAGCAACCAGAGAAGCATCTGTTACAACATTAACCGCAATGTCACTAAGTACGGTATTTCTCTGCAGAGGTACATGGAAAGAATTTCGAGTCAAAAATTATACCATGTAATTTTCATTGGAATTTTTAACTGAGGGACAAAATATCTTAGCAATCGAATAACACTCTCACCTATCGCGGATGAATAATGAAACTAATATTACGCAGTGCAATCTAATTTCGATTACTATGGTAACGAGTGATGTTCTTGCTGATCTGCTGGTAGGGCTCAAGGAAGGTTTCGCCCTTAAATAAACGAGACGCGCAGTCAATTTTATTGTTCTCATTAAGGCCGTGAAATAAAACGAAAATGACCCAAAATCTGTTGACTGGCTTATGCAGGGCCGAATTTACAATACCTTCGAAAATGTCTAATGTTAATCTCTATTATCAGGGGCGAATGTAGACTTTTAGAAAGTGTGGTGATGGTGGGGATGTGGTGGTCACGAGTCCCAGTTTTAGACGGTCCGAGAATTTTGTTCTTTAGACAGACTCAACTCAGTTTTATTTTATCCTTTTCAATAATGGCTCCTGGGCGTGTTAAGAGAAAAATTCTTGTGTTATGATTGCTGAATATTCTTTTCATAGACAATGGTAATAATATTGATATTTTTTATATTTTACTTTCCGAAGGGGCAGGGGGCGGTCCCTGCTCCTGTAAATCCACCCCTGGTTATATCTCTGTTAGGGATATTTCAATAAAGATGTTAACAATAAAGATGTCAAATGTCGAAACAACACCACGCGTGCATGGGCGGCGGAAGAGGGAGGGGTGGGGGACACATCCCCCGTGAGGACAGTTCTCCCATCCCTACCACTGAAATGTCACTCCAACTACAACATTCACAATTCAAAAACAGGAAGTAAATATGGTAAATATGAAGTTTGTGCCCCTGAAAACCACCTTCCGGGACCAGGAAAACACAAATTTAGAGGCAAAAAACATTTTTTTTTCTTATCAGACTCTAACCGGGCTGAGCAAAATTTAAACCTTATTCCCCCCCTAATTCAAAAGCATTCCGTCACCCTTGCACGCATGATCTGTTGAGCAGCGACGTTTTGATCAATATGGCCTACTTCGATCTTTACTTCGGATAGTGAGGATGAGGCCTATATAAGCATTGGGATGGGGGAGGCATTTAGTGGTTTAGCTAGTAATCACCGCGCTGTTCGCTGAAACGTGGAGACTCGCTGGGCAGGTTCGATCCAACACCACATCATTCTCCTTGTGTTTCGCCTGGAGGGTCGAAACAGGGGCTGATGCAGACTTATGGAAAAAGGCGGAAGAAGGCTGGTAGAGAGTCAAAGCTTTAGGGGGGTCCGGGGAATACTCTTCGGGGAATTTTGGTTTTTAGATGTCCGTAATGGCCTCAGGGGCGTGTTAAGGGATTAAATCTTGTCTTCTAATAGCTGAATATTTTTGTTTTATAGACAATGTTAAAAATATTGATATATTCTACTTTCCGAAAGGGGGCCGGGGCCGCCCCCTTAAATCCGCCCCTGTAGAAATACAATAGCGCACCTTCTCTTGGATCAGTTGGTTCCTCGCGAGTACAACATGGAACTCCAAAACAATATCTATAATAGCTATTAATACATAGATATATCTCTATTTAACAATGAATATCTTTAATAACAATCTCTATTTAAGGGAGGCTTCGCAACGTCACGAAATACGAAAACGAAAACGTTATAAATTCTTGTAACGTTAATCAAACACTTTGATTGAATACCTGTCACAGTTGGTCAGCATTTGACGACGGTCTTCAACATTTCGTATACGGTATAAATTTTATATCAGTATTTTCTAACACATTTAGCAACTTTCAAATTATGAAGTGTGACATATCCGTTTTCGTTATCGTAGTCCTATTTCGTAAATATGCAAAACCTCACTACAGTACTGTATTGTCAATTCGGTCCGCCATACTGGCTGCTTAAAATCGGTATTTCTATGCCCAATAATCCCGTCACGTTGCACTAATCTCCGGTCGTGACATCTATCGTGTTCATTCACATTTTAAATAAAGGGCATTATTTTTACGATACTGTAGTAAACTACACATCGAACTTAACGATGTGGGCCTACGTTTAATGCATAATCAATAGTCAATCTGGTTTGCAATAATGCACAGGGGCGGATCCAGGATCCGCCGAAAGAAGGGGGGCGCACTTTTAAATTCCGGGTGGGCGTGGTTCTTAGGTTTTCCTGACGAGCAAAAAAAGGGTCTTCTCTTCCCCTATTTTGGTGCTCTGGAGCCGTATTTTAGTCGATTTTGGGTTTTTGTTGTAAATTTTGGACCCGGCGCACCTAATATAAGAGGGGGCGCAACTACGTTTTGGCGATAATAGGGGGGGGGGGGAGCGCCGGTTGCGCCCCCACCCCTAAATCCGCCCCTGATGTACACAGGTTGATGTAGGCCTACATTTTTAATTTTGATTTAGGCCCTATTCAGTGTTGTGAGACACCAATGACAACTCACGAAAGTCCGAAGATACCATTACAAATTTTGTTAGTCGTCCCTTCTCGACATCATGAGAAAAGATTATTTTCTCCATGTCGACATGAAAAACATCTGCACCTATTTTTTAATTCTTGTCGAAACTCGAAAAAACATATCGCCTTTTCCTCTATCATTGAATCAACTGTTTTTGGCCTGGGTTCAATGATCGCTACATTATCACGATATTAAACTGGTAAGTAAAAATCACAATTTACTTGCTCACTATGGGCAAGTGAAATTGCAGTTGCTTCCTGAAAAATGTTTTTATTCAATTGTTGTTTTAATATACTGTACTACATTTTGTCTGTTTTATTTGTTTGTCAATTCAACCATCTGATTGAGAACTAAATTGGAAATCCATTGTCCACTATTTAGAGGCTGCAGTATACAATGCGCATCAACCGGGTACTTTCATTTTTTTTAATCTCCCTCCCTCCTGAATTCAAGGACGACCATCAATAACATTACTTTTTGTATGGCCTTATTTCCAATGGGGTCCTTCTACTTTATTGGGTTGTACATCGGGAGAAAACACCTTTCCTCAAAAATGAAGGTGTTGCTTAACGTACACATGAGCCGTTTATTCTCGTCTGATCACCACCCAGTTTAGCCAACTGAGCTAATTGATACCCTCTCTCGGTAATAATAAAGAAGTCCTAGAAATCTCCAAAGCTTCGAATGCGTTATTGATTTGAAGCTTCATAATATTTGCTTTTAATTTTAAATATTTCTCTTAGTTACGGATAACACATGTTCTGAAAGTCACGGTTCACGGTAATTTAAACAATTCGAGCACCCTCAATCTTGACTTTCCACTCACGTTTAAAAACATGCTTAATTAATTAATTGGACAGGTGCTCCTGAAGCTCATCATCGGGGCTAATACATCATTAAAGTAATGGATGGAAACGTCTTCCGATTAAAAATGATTTGCGTTCATATTTGGTGTGTAATTGCTTTAGGCTAGGCCATGTTTAATTCTAGCACAGCTGGTGTCCACTGCTAAACGCCAACGGAACGAAGGCCAGACTCATCTAACAGAAACGCATGGTTTACATTTATTTTTCTGAGATCTGAGATCAAAAGATAATTCTTTGAGGAAAAATCTTGAATACCAACTGGAAGCGGGAAGTTTATTTATTTATTTTTCGAAGTATTTTTAGTAATCCCCTACGAGGTCATCACGTACAATTGACATCGCTGATTTCAGAAAAAATATTTCTGAAAAAATACTCTCCGAGGCCCTAAATTAAACTTCGATGAACTTTACCGGAATGTAGGCCTACTTGTTGTGGTTTTTTTTTTGATGAATGAATTAATGTTTGATTAATTAATGTATATATATTAGTGCAATTAAACCAAATGTAGAATTAAAGATTTAAAGTTTTTCCATTAACATATTTGTTAATGTTAGAAGGTTAATTATTGTTGTGTATATTCGTATATTCAGCAATGTTATGATGTCAAAAGCTTATTTGTGACAATTTAAAGTGTCTTATATAGCGCCTCATAACAATTTATTTTCAAATTGAATAAAAGATAAATACAGCTACAACATCTGAAATGGAATTTCACATTGTTTTTTATAAATTTTTAAATAAAACCGAATAATTATTAATTGCATTTTGTAAAACATTCGTCAGACTATAATTGAGCAGCAACGCTTGCGGATCGGAATGTGAAGAGCACGTATGGAATGCAGCCTGTGCCTCGTGGCCTTCTATGACCCCATATGTAAATTAGTTGACCTCAATATCCCTGGTTTGTATTATATTTCAATTTTCATTAAGTGTCAAAATCTTCGAGTTTTTTTTTTCAGAGCTTGTTTCCAATTTGTTGATATGTCGTTTATGTGCTATTGTAAATTTGTGTAAGTATGACGCGCATAATATCAGCATTGAAAAGAGTTGATTATCTTAGTCCTTGTTTATTATAAGAAAGTATAATGCATACTCCAAGCAATGAGATGTTATCATTCCTGATGATGACATAATTTAAGTTGAAATATTGAATCCTGTCACGGCGGCGTGTATCTCATTGCTTGGAGTATGCATTATACTTTCTTACGTGAAGTTGATTAGTGGAGTTTTCGGATTTTGTCTATACACACAGTATAATGCCATCACCAAATATGACAATACTGTACAGTATAATACAATCAGACAAATAGGTTATATTGGTCAACATAAAAACATAAAACTCGTATTGTTCTGATCGTGCAATAAACTACAATGACTACAACATCGCGCTTGATTTATTATACCCGATTGGGTCTTTTTTATTTATTTTCATGCACCGGTTATGCGAGGTTGATTTAAGATGAAATCGAATGAAAAGTGACAGTTTTAGAACGTTTTAGTATAGGCAGGATACATGGTTTTAACCTGCCTCTAGTTTAATATTTAGAAACATTTCTATTGTCATATACCATTGTATATGAATAATATTTTATCGTACAGTCAATGTAAAAATCGCACGTTGTGAATTAAGCAAAACAGTTGGAACAGTTTTAGTATTTTGTTTGTTGAGAAGTACAATTGATAGCGATGATCTCTTTTGTATAATAATAAATACAAGTATAGACTCAGCCTTGCTTTTTGCTACTTAAACCATATATGGTCCTTTAATGGTACTTACGTGCTCCTCTCGCTCGATGGCAGCTTTCATTTCTGACTCCGCATTATCCTTAGCGTCTACGGCTGAATCCCTCTCATTTTTTATAGCAATCATCTTCTTCTTGATGGTATCCATGGTTATTTATTGTTCAGGGGTACTTCCTGGGAGAAACAAAAAAATCAAAGGAAAAGAACCAGACGAATGCAAGAGATGAGACGAGGAGCGGACCACCAACGCGAGAATGCTCGACTGAAAGAGATAGAGATGCAACGGAAGAACAAACTAGATATGGGATAGCAGAGAGGAATTTTGTGGGTGTTGGGACGGACGGAGAAATAACATTAGGCTAGGTCACAAGACTGGCATCAGCCAATCAAATTCGCGTATGGCGCATTCAACAAGAATTCTCGGTATGACGTATACTGTGAGATGAGCGGTTCTGATTCGCTGATGGGACCCGAATGCGCCCTCCTTATTTGGTTCCTACAAGAAGGTTTACAACCATCTATTTTACAAAACCCATTCAAAATATATATACATGAATATATTCTTTAAATATCCACATTACCACGTCTGGTTGAAATGGAACCTATCCGCATTAAATTTGGACTTATTAAAACTGATGAAAAGGTGTATGATATTCAAGTTTAGATAAAAGTGACTTATGGGATACCGCTACATATTCATTTATTAGATTATCATGAAATATTGTTTGCAGTAAACTTGGTGACGACACTCAGCGGGCAAGCAACGCTGTCATATCGGAATCAATGAATGCTTTGTATACTACGATTTAAAATCCTTGCCAAGTCAAACGCCATTTTGAGAAGTTTGATCGATGCTGGGATTCTACTACTACCACAGTCTGCCAAGTTTTATCGTCTGTCGTCATGAATGGACCAATCTGAAACTACACACGCATCTGATGAATGAGTTAATATTATCATTCTTTCCGCTTAAATCTACCTGTCTTAATTTGCATAATGACAAACAAATTAAGACAGTCGTTATCATATACACATTTATTAATAATGCAATCGATCATCAAAGAGTTTCTTTAAATCATCAATGAATTGAGTCTTAAAACAAGAAAAAATACCACAAATTACTGAGCTTCACCAAGGTTACCATATTATAAAACATTCTTCGTGAATTGCGAAGGGAGAAATCTTCCCCTAATAAATTTTTTGATTTAACTTAACATTACTTTAGGTATTGTGACTTGATAGACATGTGTTAATATTGCGGCAAAATTAACGTTGATTACTGATAATTAAAAAAAAAAACATTCAACAATTACAACAACCCTTCAACGAATCGAACTTTCAAGTAAACCAATCAGTCGATCGACTGACCGACCGACCGTCCGACCGACCAACCAATCATCCAACCAACCAACCAACCAACCAAACAAACAAACCAAAACCATCAACCAAACAACCAATCAATCAATCAATCAATCAAGCAACCAACCAATCAACTAACAACACCATCAAATAACCAAACAACCCACCCACAACCAACCAACCAACCAACTAACCAACCAACCAACAACCAACCGATAAAACAAACAACCATTCAATTAATTAACGATAAACCAAAAAAAACATCCAATCAAGAAAGCAACCAACAAAACCTACCAACCAACCAAACAACCAACAAACCAATCAACCAACCAACAAACAAACCAAACAAACAAAATACAAACAACGAACCAACCTACCAAGCAAGCAAGTAACCAACCATCCAATCAACAAACAAGCCATCCAACAAACACTAACTAACCAACCAACAAACAAACAAACAGACAACACCAGCCAACCAACCACCAAACAAACAACCCACCAACTAACCAACCAACCAACTAACTAAACAAACAAACAAACAAACCAAAAAACAAACAATTAAATCAATCGATCAATCAATCAATCAATCAATCAATCAATCGATCGATCGATCAATCAATCAGTCAATAGATCGGTCGATCGATCAATCGGTCAAACAATCAATCAATCAATCGATTGATCGACCAATCAATAAATAAATAAATCAATCAATAAATCGATCGATCGATCGATCGATCGATCAATCAATCAATCAATCAATCAATCAATCAATCAATCAACCAATCAATCAATCAATCAATCAATCAATCAATCAATCAATTGATCGATCAACCGACCAATCAATCAACCAACCAATCGGCCAATCAAGCAACCAACCAACAAAACTACCAATCAACCTACCAACCAGCTAAACAACCGAACAAAAAACCAACCAACCAACATACCAAGGAATCATTCACCAACAAACCAACCAACAAAACAAACAAACGATTAATAATGGTTTATGTGCTTCAAATAATATGCTTATGTCGCATTAATTCGCTTTCATACCTATCCCTAAATTCATAACTGGATTTCATTACCCTTCACAGCGGGCACCCGATATCGACCTGGTCATACCACCTTCTGTGGCGACAGGAGAGTTGATATTATTCTTGTGCATCTACGACAGGCCAGCTACAAATGGTATGAATGTATTGGTATGCAGGATCCAGGGCTCATACAGAGTTTTTGTTGCACTTCGGGTGGCGTAGAAGCTTCTGTACAACGTAGTGTCAAAATCTATTTTTAATACAGTAGATCATACTTAGGCCTATCTAACAGTTGAACAAGACAAAATAACCTTACACAGAATTTAGTTATACCGTATCAATCCAATACTTTGTCATTATTTTCGGTTTAGGTAAGTTTAAAGTCAAAATGGAACTGTAGCCTAATATCTGAAGTCAATGGCGGGTTAGAGGTCCTTAATAGGCTTCCAAAATTCGACCCCCAAAAATGTCAAGACAACCTAAATTCGAAAAGTGCGAATAAGCAAAATAGCATCGGTACATAATAGATGATCCACCATTACAGCCACTCCCTTTGTCCGC
>JAOTQE010001570.1:0-11413 GCA_025631205.1 Nesometra sesokonis
CTTTGCGATTGGGTGTGATTGGTTGTCACAATTGCTACAACCGATCGCAATGCGATGCTAGTCTGAATGGGGTATTACCCAAAGTTACATTTAGACTATGGGTAACTAACTCAAGTTAACCCACGGGGCCCTTAACAAAAGTTATATTTAACCCCAGATGACTCACCCAAGTTATATTCAACCCCCAGAATTACATCCAGCCAAGTTAAATTTAATCCATGGGTTTCACCCAAGTTACATTATAGTACAACCCACGGTCCATGTGTCAAGTGATATGTTAAAGGAAAATAAAATTCAATGGTGAAAAAACATCAACATTAAATGCTCATACAACATTTCATACGAGAATTTTACCCGGACACTTTCCAAATAGTGAAAACTGTTCAACCGGACACCTTTTTTAACGGCGGACAGTTTACCTCGTTACACGGAATTACCTTGAGTGCATTTTTCAATGTGCGTTTTTTATAGCAGATTCCATATTATTGAACACTCTGAATTTATCCGATCGTTTCGTAGGTTCATTTTCTGCTTCTGGAAGTCCCCAGCTAGGAGCATCGTCCATCACAGGTACGTGCCAAAAAATACGGAAATAATAGCAAATATACCAGTATAAGTTTACAGAATAAGATAGACGCTGTGTTGATAATAAAGCCTTTATGATTCCATTAACAGAATATCTCAAAGAATTGATCAATTATGTAGAGGATCCGGTGGAATCGGGAGCTCCTTACACACGTCCGTCTATCATGGTGTCAGCATTGACTGTGATCCACGGAGACTTTACCCTAATTTAAAATTAACCACCGCGGAACTATCCTAAGTTATATTTAACCGCCTGATACTTTGTCAAAATTTACATTTAACACCCGGAGAATAAACCCTGTATTCTGGCTCTAAGCGGTTCGTCGCCAGGTAATGGAAAAAAGCTGACCAAAAGGTTCATGGTCTAGTTTACAATCTTTTCCCTATTTTCTGGCGACTGGTATCTCAGAGCCGGCGATCCTGTTAGTGATGCCGCCAGTCTTAACTTTTTTGCGGGTTTCCACGGAGTCCCGTGGGCTCCTGGATTGTGCCAGAATTTCCCCGCCATACGCACAACTCCTATGATAGCTAAGGCAAATTCCCTCGACATGTAGGGCAAATGCCATGCTTTAACAGGTTACTTTGCGACACTCTCAATTTGTCCCCCAAAGAAACCTTTCTCTTTGGGTGGTCTACGCGCGCAAATGGCGGGGGTGAGGGTTGCAGTCCTTCACTCCCCCACTCACCCACCACCCCGTAACACCGTCACTGCATGGATCCGCTAATGTATTGTTTGCTCTTATAGAATCAATTTGTTCCGATTCTCTTGGTATTGGTAATGTCAGCGGTACCTTATCAGGAACAGGAGCGTCTGGTCTTGGAGGACTAGTCGTACAAACCAATTCTGCTGGTGATAAAGTCTGGTGTGTATTCAATAATGTCAGTGATCCCTTGATTCAAGCTGACCTCGGTGATGTAGAGACAATAACTGGAGTAATCACACAAGGAAAAAAAGATGATGACTTTTGGGTGGAATCATATAAAGTTTATCACAGTGCCAATGGCATCGATTTCAATGTAATCAAAACAGAAGATTGTGAAGAGAAGGTATGTAAGACAAAATCTCGAAAATCAGGGTCCGCTATTTTAAAATTTATACGCACAGTTTAAGTAATAAAGAGTTATCTCGAGAAGTTACACTAATAGAAATTTAAACAATCAGTTACAGAAAACACAGAAACAACATTAAAAGATGCTTCTAAAATATCCCGACCGACGCAAATTTTCTAAAGTGCTTTATTAAAAAAAAATGTAACTTTATGAATATTGAGGTGTCATCACATCCAATGTACAGTAATTTCTATTTCCGATTGCGGCAGTACCGAAATACTGTACTGTTTTAATAATGTAGAAAGAATACGTTAATAAGATTAAAATAAGGTTTTATAACGGTGGCCCATACACGGCGATATCAACTTGGTTAAATATAATATTGTTTTGCTTCACGGCATTATCAATTTGGTTAACAACAAAACTAATTTGAACACGACTATACCAATTTGATCACACCAATATCAATCTGGTTCACAGTAAAAATCAATTTGATCACGACAAAATCAATTTGCCCACTCACTGCAATATCAAGCCAATTTCATTTTGTTCACTGAATAGAAACGAAAATCATCCGTTTTCGTATTTCGTAATTTTTCTAAACCTATTGTTGTGAAGCATTACGATATTGTATATATTATACAATTTATATAGCCGTGAACTTATGGGCCACCGTATTTTAGCCACAGCAAAATTATCCTGGTTAAACGTGTGTTAATAAACCGATCTAGTGCACAAACATATTACAATGTTAGGTATTAGATTTTATTTTTTACACGATCACGTTAAATCATTTTTAAAATACAATATCGTGTTTGTACAGATTCATTCTAAATTTATTTATTATTAATTGGCGGAGTGGCAATAAAGAAGACGGAAGAATAGCGACAATTAGAATGAAATATCCTAGCTCCAATTTAGAAAATAGTAAATAAGTAAATATCCAGAAAAAAAGTAGATTTATCCATAAAAATAAGCGTACAAACATGATTTATTGTTTTTTAATAATCGAGAGACATGCAAAGCAATTTAAACTTGTTACTTGTTATTGGTGTCAAGGAGTCCTGGAAGTTTCAAAAAATAAAAAAATAATATTTTAAGTATCTGCGTGGGAAGCTGTTAAAGAACTATCCTGGTGAAAATATCGGCAAAATTGAGGAAATAAATTTTTTTTGCTTGTCAGATATAAAACCGGGACACACCCACCGAGTCAAAGAGAATAGTGAGGTTTCCCAAATTTACGAAATATGATAACGAAAACGGTTACGTCATAATTCCATGAAAGCGAAACCTCTATTCTCACTTTAAAAAAAACTTCTAGATCCACTAGAACGTGTAACAATAATTACCCACACAATCAGTTTTAATAATAACAAGTAGATCAACAACCATGAAGGTTTTTAGACGCGGAAAGTGTCTATATAAACAGCTTTTCAAAATGTCTGTCTTTCGGTCTGTCGGTCTTTGTGACTATTTGCGTTTTGTTCTTTCCATATATAATTTCTGATAACTAGCATTGTACGGGTTTCACTTTAAATATCTACGAAATATAAAACAATTAATTAATCATCAACTGGTAATACATTAATATTAAAATCAAATTTAAGTATCGTTATAAATACACTTTTAAATGCTTACATCCTTATTTAAACTGTATACAATATATTATTATTTGTTTGTGGAGTTATGCAAATTGCGAATATCGCATCAGGCTACTACACTCGGCGACTTTCGCCTCAGGTGTAGTCGCAGAAATGTTAAATTTGCATACTATTAGCAGATGATGTTAATAGTATAAAAGCAAGCGCGATACAGAATCCGATTCATTCGAAGACTGATCTTGCTTGTATAGTTGTAGTCTTGGTTCAAGACGGTGATTCGGTTTAAATCGTAAAAGACGATTAAAAGGCACCCATTGCGTTCCATAGCAGGATGATCGTCATACCTTTCTGATTTTTAGATCACCGTCTTGGTCAATACTTCAATATCACGTGATTTCCCACCACGATTTCATGGGCATATAACTATCCGCTTGCCTAGTTTCAGTTGCATGTGATTGGCTAATCCACTCGAAAACGTTGAATATGCATTTATGACAATTACCCGGTAGATTCATAAAGTTTAGGCCTTTTCCCACAAGCGATCGACTGCTAAAACATATTGATTGCGGTTATCTAGCCTAGCCTAATTCTCTCACCATTTCCATTAAATAGTAGTAGGCCTATCTAGTTACACCTAAGATTTGTTCTCAGACTTACCACAGTCAGCGAACACAAGGCCTAGGCCCTAATAATGTATTGTATCTCAGGCTCTCGTATGGACCATAGCAGCATTTATGGTTCGAACATGAGAACCTTTGATTGGTTGACTCTGTGGCCTAATTATCCAAATACGACACGTTAGTCATTGCGTCATGTTACCCGGTACTTTCCATTCTCAACACAAGTTCATTCACTATTGCACAAGTCTGTATATTAACGACAAACCTCACACCACTAAAACTTCATCATTCACTGGTGGCGCATTTCATTAAACACTTAAAAATATACAGACTTGGAGCAAGTCTAGTATAGTTGAATCAGTAGCAGCACTCTTATCTTCAATCGCCTTGTATAGGCCGTTGTAGAATAGAAATACTAGCCCGGTTTTTTTGGCTAAATAAAAGTGATGTCGTGCAGTGTACGAACAGTTGGTGACACTGACCAGCTACAGCTACTGTGTGAAGCTTTCCGCGTCTTATTGTCTAATCGACTTGTTGAATAACCAAGAGAACTCGCAATAATTTAAACTTGTTTGTTTTAGGTTTTTGAAGCGAACATTGATAGGAACACCAAAGTAAGAAACATGTTCGATGCTGCTGTCTACGCTCAGTTTATTCGCATCCATCCACTTACTTGGCATCAGGGCACTGCCACGGCGGGCACACAAGTCGTCCCCTACCTCTTCTGCTTACGGTTTGAAATTCTAGGCTGTAAAGGTATGATTCGCTACAACTATTATGTATCATTTATGAGGAGAAAGCAAATATAATTCCATGAGTGCGAGTTAGCCAAGCGATTACAGCATGGAAACAGTGAGTCATGCATCAACACGGGTTCGAGGCCCGCTTGTACCATGGTTCTGATGGTGTAACAAGTTTTCTTGGATGAGGACTTCAAACCGTAGGTCCAGTGTACAAAAGCGGCTCATGCGCACTATAAATGACAAAATAAAAATGGGCGGAGATTCCATTGTAGTTACTGGCAGGGGAAGATGCAGACTTTGAAAGTGGGGGGAGGGGGGGGGGGGAAGGTAGAGAGTCAAAGTTTTAGGTGGTCCGAGGCATGCTTCCCGGGGAATTTTGATCTTTAGATGTCCTGAAATGGCCTCAGGGACGTGCAAAATGATCAATTCTTGTCTTGGTAAATCCTGAATATTTTCGTTTTATAGTCAATGTTAATAATAGTGATATATTTTACTTTCCAAAATGAGGACCGGACAGCCCCCGCCCCCTTAAATCGCGGTGACTGGTACACAGAAGGTAGAGAATATTAAATTAATTTTTTACTGTAGTTGATTTGATATATAGAACCTAAGAAAAAAAAGAAGAAAGGTCTACAAGTTTATCTTGAAAAGAAAATGTATCGTATTCAATATAAAATTGTATTATTCATAAAAATGTATTATTATTTAAGTGGTTAAAATATAATGGTGAATAACCACGATGGAATAAAGTGGGCGGAATCCTCATAAAAAGAGATAGAAAAAGTGTAGACAGTAGAGAGTGCCATAAGTTTATCAGGATAATTCCTGATGATGACATGAATTATGTCGAAATATTAAATCCTGTCACGATGGCATAGATCTCATTGATTGGAGTATACATTAAACTTTTTTATTAGAAAAATATTAAATTATTGCACCCATTTACTATCAGTTATGTGTCTTCTTTAATTATTCGTTCAATTATTATTTTTTCGTTCTCTAGAAAAAAACACTATCATTCTGTTACTACAAGGCCTACAATTTATGTACAAATGATTGCACAGTTTTAATAATTGTCGAAAACTGAAAATTAAACAGAAGCGAATCATGAATATTTAATGATGGTAAATATAAAACTGTTTATTTTTATAAGAGTCAATTTGTGAAGCTCCTCTTGGTATTGAAGATGGTAGTATACCATTGTCAGCATCTACTGCATGGAGTATTAAGTACACGCCTGACCGTGGTCGACTTAATACACAACCGGATTCAAATGGCATGGGTGCATGGTGTGCACTCACTGCTGACACTGATCCATGGATCCAAGCTGACCTTGGGGAAATGAAACAAGTTACTGGAATAATCACGCAAGGGATGAGCGATCGTAGTAATTGGGTGGAATTATATAAAGTTTACCACAGTGTCGATACCACCACCTTTGACATTATCAAAACAGAGAATGGTAAAGATAAGGTAAGGACACTATTGGTTATTGTTAAATTATTGAAATATTTATAATTTGCTATTCACGATTAAATAAAATAGTACGATGATAAATTTTATTTATCCGTGACGCACTGTCATACGCGTGTACCAAGACGCGCGTATATGCGTGTCTTTGTGAGCGGCGTTGGTGAAATCTGCCCACAATACGGGCTTCATCTGTTCACAATACAGTTGAACCTCCCGTAAGCGGACACCCTTGAGTCTGGGAAAAGTGTCCGCTTACGGGAGATGCGGCTTACGAGAATTTCGGCCGATAGAGGGCCAAAGTTGTAAAATTATGTGTACATCCTTATGTCCAACATTTTACGGCCTTCTCAACACAAATGGCTTCTAGACACAGCATTGTATATTTTATTAAATATTGTTCATTATTTTATAGATTGGTTAAGTAATAGAATTCGCAGCCATTACAGTTATGGACGATTCTGTACAGAAATTTGTTTTCGTTGTACAGAAAATTCACAAAATTTTCCGGGATGTCCGCTTATGAGAGGCAAATTAACATACCAAAAAAAAAATTAAGACAAAAAGTGTCCGCGTCAACTTACGGGAAGTGTCCGCTTACGAGAGGTACAAAATGCATTGATTACATAGGAAAAACAAACGGTTCTTTGAATTAGTGGGAATTATGGGAAGTGTCCGCTTACGAGAGGTGTCGGTACAGGGAGGTTCAACTGTACGTGTTTTAACTGTCCACAAAACGTGTTTTGTCGGTTCACATTACGGGCTTAGGGCCTTGTCCACAATACGTGTTTTTTTTTCTTTGTCCACAATCCGTGCTTCATCTGTCCACAATACGTATTTTATCCGTCCACAATACGTGGTGAGGTGCTCTTGTCCTTAATGCGTGTTTTTAAAATCTTTCCACAATATGTGTTTCATATGTCCACAATATATGTTTTATTTGTCCACATTACAGGCTTATGACCTTTTCCACAATACGTGTTTTTTCTTTGTCCACAATACGTGCTTCATCTGTCCACAATACGTGTTTTGTCTGTCCACGTGGTGAGGTACTCATGTCCACAATACGTGTATTTTTAATCTTTCCACAATATGTGTTTCATATGTCCACAATATGTTTTATTTGTCCACATTACAGGCTTATGACCTTTTCCACAATACGTGTTTTTTTCTTTGTCCACAATACGTGCTTCATCTGTCCACAATGCGTGTTTTGTCTGTCCACGTGGTGAGGTACTCATGTCCACAATACGTGTATTTTTATCTGTCTAAAATACGTGTTTTGTCTGTTCACAATACGGGCTTAGGTCCTTGTCCATAATTTTTTCCTCTATTCACAATACAGGCTTCACCTGTCAACAATACGTGTGTTATCTGTACACACAACGTTCTGAGGTGCTCTTATATTTTAGTTAAATTCACTTCCATTTTTTGATAAATTGAAACTATAATGAAACATTGAATCGCAATTTCGACGTAGCAACAGCGTTAGAACGCAACACGATATGATTGGTTAAAATACGGAATAGTAGGTTATAACAAGGAACTGCACTTTGGGGCTATCTATTCTGTGGAATTTCACCATCTAGCCGTAAATAATAAATCTATGTTCTCTCCATAGTAAGCGCCGTTTTTGTACGCGGCACGCACGCGCACATGGCTTGTCTAGGTTACTAGATTTAGACTTTTCACAAAAGCAAAGCAAATACAGATTCATCCGCTTTATTTTTTAGGATACACATCAAAAATTAAAATTCTTATTTTGCATTTTTATATACCGCACATGGAATTAACAAAATGACTCATAAATATGGCAGATCGGTATTATATTCAAATTTAGAATGTTTTTTTTTTTTGGTACTTTGAAAGAAACAGGCCTTTAAGTAAGGATTCCTATATCTTAAAAGACTGATGTATATCTGAAGAAAGATTATGATTTACTATTTTTTTATATGATCGTTGATAGATTTTTGAAGGGAACTTGGATAGGACATCTCCAGTGACTAACATGTTCAATGCTGTTCACGCTCAATACATCCGCATCACTCCAGTTTTTTGGCAGAATCAGATCTGTCTGCGATTTGAAATTCTCGGATGTCAAGGCAAATTACTTTATATTATTTTGTATCTTATTTTCTTACTTTTTAAAGTAAAATAAATATGAATACATTTTGTTTAATATACAAAAAGCTTATAGACTACAAATTTTCCAAACTTTTTTCGATTCTAAGGAGGTTTTGCAACCTTCCGGAATACGAACACAAACAAAGATACGTCATAATTTCTTGTAACATAACTGAACACCTTGAATTTTTATCATAGTCGATATGCGTTTTCCGACGATCATCAGTTATTCGTAGTTAGAAAACATTTAATAACTTAAAAAAAAATCAGTGTGACGTATCTGTTTTCGTTATAGTATTATTAAAGCAATTAGGCCTAGGCCTATTCGTATCTCTATATTAATAAAAATAAAATAGGATTTAAAATAAAGAAATTAGGATATAGTCCAGGGGCTGATCCAGGATCCACCGAAAGGGGGAGGGGGAACTTCCAGGTCCGTGTGGGCGTGGTTGCCAGTTTTATTCTGACAAGCATAAAAAAAGGTCATTTGGCCATTTTGTGCTCTGTTACCGTAGTTTAGCGTATTTTGAGTCTTTCTGGTAATTTTTTTACCCGGCGCACCTAATATAAGGGGTGGCAACTACGTTTTGACAAGAATAGCGGGGGGGGGGGGGGGGGGCGTCGCTTGCGCCCCCTAAATCCGCCCCTGTTAATCTAGGTTTTGAGCAGTACCTATGCTGGATCATGTTCCACGCCATCAACACCAGAATTAACACCAACTGACAGAGTGAGTACGCTCATTAGATCGACTTTGCCTCTGTCAACATCCGGAGTTCACGGATGTCAAGGTAATTAATTGAAAATTTTCTCTATCTAGTCTTATATATTATATGTATAGCTAAAATAAGGTTTAGAGATTTAAATCTCATTTTATTTGTAAACACATAAATAAACGGGCCGGATTTCACACTCATAGTTTATTTAAACAGGTAATAGTGAGGTTTCGAAGATTTACGAAATACGAATACGAAAACGGATACGTCATACATTCTTGTAACATTTTAATAGAACACCTTAAATATCTGTCACAGTTGGTCAGTATTTTACGACGAACATCAACAATTTATAGGTAGAAAATTTGATATATTTTTGAACACATTTAGGAACTTTCAAAAATTGGAGTGTGACGTATCCGTTTTCATTTTCGTATTTCATAAGTTTGTGAAACCTCACTATTGTGAAGTAGGCTCCCAACCAATAGTAGGCCTATAAACTTGTTTTTCAGTTGTAAGGTAGGGTCTACTTATTATCCACTTTGAAAGAACAAAATATGATTTCGAAGAAACAAAATAATTGATTTGATTCATTTTAGTTTCTTCCTCATGAATTGGCTTGGTTTCCTCAACATATTGTACGCTAATAATACTATTTACCCTAAAAAAATAATTATTCTTTCTAAATGATAGTTTGTTTAAAAAAATAATATTTCATTTTCTAAAATAATTACGATCGAGATAATGTTTTTTTTTCTCGATTCCAATTGTTTTTCTTCCATGAGATTGCATTTCAACTCGAAATAATAAGTTGTATACAATCTTTTAAGTAGCATGTGATATTATTTTAATCCATATCTTTTATGTATTATTGTATTTATGTGTTTTTGGAAATGAATAAAAAAAGGTCATATACAAAATCCATACTAAACGTCTTCTAGAGTCAATTTGTGACAATCCTCTTGGTATTGAGGATGGCAGAATTCCAGCAGGTCACTTGGTAGCCTCTAGTGAATTGGATCCTGATGTCAGGGCCTATCGTGGACGACTTAATACACAAGGAGCTTGGTGTGCAAACGGTGCCGATGCCAATCCGTGGATCCATGCTAACCTTCATGAAATGAAACGCGTAACTGGAGTAATTACACAAGGACGCAGTGATTCGGACAAATGGGTGAAGTCATATAAAGTTGATCACGGTGTAAATGGCACCTTCTTCTATTCAATCAAAACGAAGGTTGGTAACGATAAGGTAAGGAAACTATTATCGATCGTATGATTATTAAAAACTGATGAATTTATGTTCAAAATTCAAAGTTTAAATATGGAGGCTTAAAAATACCACTCAGATTTTCAGATGACATATTTTCATATTTCAGTAAAAACCAGCAAATGTTGTTTGGTTAAAAAATGCATATGCATATATATAGAGTCATGATAATGTGACATCGTGACCATACATAGCCTCATCGTTACCATAAGTATAATCAAATTAGTTTATGTATGGTCACGATGATGTGACGTCATGACCATACATAGCCACATCGTTACCATATTTAAGCATAATCAAATTAATCTATGTATGGTCACGATGATGTCACATCGTGACCATACATAGCTACACAAACTGTGAAACAATCTTCCCACTTCTATCCGAGAGGCTCCGTCAATTGAAGTATTTTTAGTTCGCTGTAGTTTGTATTTTCATTAATCTCCTACTTTTTAAGCGCTTTGAGACAATTGACGATTGTTTAAGCGCTATATAAATATAAAATCATTAACATTACATCGTTACCATATTTAAGTATAATCAAATTAGTCTATGTATGGTCACGATGATATCACCTCATGGCCATACATAGCCACATCGTTACCATAAGAATAATCAAATTAGTCTATGTATGGTCACGATGATGTGACCTCATGACCATACATAGCCACATCGTTACCATAAGCATAATCAAATTAGTCTATATGGTCATGATGATGTCACATCATGGCCATACCTAGACATATCGTTATGGGGCAAGGCATGGCAAAACCACCAAGTTGTCGCACAGGAAGTTATTGAGAAATAAGAGAAATAAGCAAATAAACAAAAGGAAATATAAAGAAATAAAAGAAAAAAAAATGTTTGTCTTTGTTACGGTACATAACTTAGGTTATAGATATCCTATTTGATAATTGACCCCTCATTTTAAAGCTTGCATCAAGTGTATTGAGTAATTTTAGTAATACTCCCATTTTACAATTTTGCAACAACTTGTAATTAAAATCACAGTAGTTTGTCAAATCAATTTGATAGTCTGGTTAAAAGCGTATGAAGAGATGAGTAGGCTTAAATGAGCTGCTCCCGGATGTACATTCTTTAGCAAACATGATTAGATGACAAGATTTATTTATTTATTTATTCAAACATATTTATACAGAATAAAAACATAATCAGGTGTGGATCTTAAACCTGTTTTGCATATGGTCCTGTTGCAACAATTTACTTAAATACAAAC
>JAOTQE010001581.1:1199-14744 GCA_025631205.1 Nesometra sesokonis
GTAATAGACGTAATAGACGTAATAGACGTAATAGACGTAATAGACGTAATAGACGTAATAGACGTAATAGACGTAATAGACGTAATTCATTACATAAAAGTCAACATTGGTTAATTTCGCTCTTGAAAGTTTGGGTTCACCCAGAATCTGCAGTGATCACTAAAAGAGTTATCGAGTAATTACTAAAAAGTGAAATTCACTTCCAAGTGAGTGATATAGGCTATCATTCTTTTAAATTAACAAAGTAAATTTGAAAAAAATATATATTCAGTTGATTTTTTCAACTACATTAGTCTTAAAGATGTTTGTAAATTGAAAACTAAAAAAGATATTGACAGACCATATGTTCAGTTTTCTTGTTAATTGTTAAATCGCTTTTGAATCAAGACAGAAAGAAATATTATACAACAATAAAAGCAACATAAACCTCTTGATCGGATTGTGTAATTAGCCATATATCTTTATCACATTTGTTGGTTGAAAAATATTGCAAAAAAAAACGTAGAAAAAACGGCTGTAGACAACCTCATTGGTTAATTAATATTGTTTTCAATTGCCTTTTAGTTCCTCTTGGATTTGGTTGTCCTGCATTCATTGCGCTTGCGGTAAGAGTATTTCTGATTTTTATTTGAAACTTTTGGTTAAACGACGTATTGAAGTCGATTATGTGATGATGATTATGACCTTAAAGACGACTTTGACGAATTTTATCACGATAGCGTTTGCGGTGACGATTATAAAGATGGCAATTTCTTGATGGTGATGAGGACGGCGATGACGACGACGGCGGCGGCGACAACGATGATGATGACGAGGATGATGATGATGATGTTGATGATGCTAATAATGATGACGACGATGATGATGATGCCGACGATGATGAGAGTTGACATTGACGATGTCTGCGACGATGACGATGCCGAATGACGACGATGAAGAATTTTAAGTGCTTTCACACAACTTAAAAGATTCGCTGTAGCATTTTTGGTTAAACTAAATTCTCCTAATTTCGAAGTTCTGAGTGAAATCATTCCGATCCATGCCCTTTCTCTTGAATTAACAAGTTCCACCATCTAAACTTTACAACGTGATTAAACGTGTATGTTTAAAAAGTATGACGATGGAGGTAGAGCTATAAAATGGCACAGACCTCATTCTAGTTAGAAATAAAATTCTCAGTTTGATATATCACGAAATACAATTTAAAACAATAATATGTTTTTATCAGAGTTTTCTCTTCTACACATTGGTTGAGGATCAGCTTTTGACGCCGGACGTCGCCTTTACTGCTATCCCTCTCATCCAGAACCTTAGCGCGCCTCTTCTACAACTTCAGCCTACGGTTAATCAAGTGGTCAGCGGGTTCGTCAGCATTAAGCGTATTGAAGACTTTTTACAAATACCAGAAATTGAAAAACGCAATATTGGTAGAACGAACATACATACCTTCTCCACGCTGGTAAAAAATGAAGTTTTATTGAATGAAAGTGTAAGTTAGTCCTATTATATAAAACAGAATTAGATAGTAGTGACGGTGCTAATAATGTTCTTGTTATTATTAAACATTAAAATAAATTTGAAAATTACGGTCAGGGCTTACTTATTTTACTACAAGTCTTCTTTGATAAGAATTACAAACCATGGCGTCCAGTGTACACAACTATTTCGTGTGCACCTTACAAAAACCAGTCACATATTATATCGAGACGAGAATAGGGTAAACTGGTGTAATGGTTCCCACTGTTTCTTTCTGGGACAGAACTGAATAACGCTATGTGAGAGCACGATATAACCATGGAGGTATAAAATAGATACCTCCATGATATAACATTACATTTCGTTGAGCATGCCATTGGATGTGGAACTTCACCGAACAATCTATTCTCGACTTAATAAGAACATTAGTGAGGTTTCGCAAACTTACAAAATACGAAAACGAAAACGGATATGTCACACTCGTAAAATGTGTTGATAAATATATCAGATTTTCTACCTATGAATTGTTGATGATCGTCGTAAAATACTGACCAACTGTGACAGATATTTAAGATGTTCAATTGAAATGTTACAAGAATGTATGACGTATCCGTTTTAGTTTCGTATTTCGAGGTTTCGCAACTTTACGAAATACGAAAACGGATACGTCATATATTCTTGTAACATTTGAATTAAACACCTTGAACATCTATCATAGTTGTTCAGTATTTTGCGACGATTATCAATTCTTCGTAGGTAGAAAATTGAATATACTTGTGAACACATTTAGCAACATTTACAAATGTAAGTGTGTTGTATATACGTCTTTTATCGTAGTTTGTAATGTTGCGAAACCTTACTATTGTTGCAGTTTGTTAAAACAAGAATATATTAGTAATTTGCAAATATGCGATTGCAAAAACTAATAAGTTTCCTCATCAGTTGAAATTAAATAAGTTATGATAATTCAAATTGTTTTTTTGTTTCATTATTACGCACATTAATTGCAACATTATATTTACAATTTATTAGAACTGCACAGACCCGATAGACATCATGGTGACATCACGTAAAGAGTATACCTCATTTGGCAAATCACATGACGACAACTTTTATGGTACTTTCAGCGGGAAAAATGGCGCAACTATATATCCAAAAACATTACCGTTCTTACCAGACGATACTTTATTGAAGGTGAGGCTATTATAGGGGTGTATAAGGCATAATTCAAGAAAAGTGATAAACTTGTTTTGATTCAATTCGGCACTAGTTGTCATCATCAATCATTCATGATGATGACAAAACAAATATCGAAATTATTAATCAAAACACGATTGTCTGTATCTCGTTTCTTGAAGTATATTTTATGCTGTTGATGATAACGTAACAAATATCGACATTTTGAATAAAACTTTATTTATTCCAGACTATCGCTCAATACATACAAAAGCACATTTGGAGCAAGACATGGAAAAACAACCAAGTTGTCGCAAAATTACAAAATTGAGCTAATATTAAAAGCCTATTTAGTTTATTTAGTTTTGAGTTTGCTTTGAAATGAGGGGTCATTTGTCAAAATCAGACCTCTACAACCAAAGTTATGGAACAAAATATACACAATTGTCCCTTGTATTTCTTTACGTTTCCTGTTGCTTATTTGCTCTTATCTCAATAACTTCCTGTGCGACAACTTGGCGGTTTTTCCATGCCTTGCCTCATTTAAAGGTTACCGAAGGCCTATACAATGTTTTTACACATTTTAATTGCTTCGATTATAGGTTACAGATGGGTATTTCACATGGAATAACACATCGTATGAACACACGCTAAGAAATATCAATCTGGAAATCCCAAGAAGTAAGTGTAACTCATGCAAATCGAATTTTATCATATGCAAATGCTAGAAACGTTTTTGCTGTAATTGAAATAGCGAGGTTTCGCAACTTTACAAAATACAAAAACGAAAACGGATACGTCATAAATTCTTGTAACATTTGAATAGAACACCTTGAATATCTGTCACATTTGGTGAACAATTTTAGGACGATCATCAATGGTTCACAGGTAGAAAAATATACATATTTTTTCAAAACATTTAGCACTTTTCAAAAATGGAAGTGTGACGTATCCGTTTTCGTTTTGGTATTTCGTAAATTTGCGAAACCTCACTAATGTTTGCTAGCACATTTCATTTAGGGGACTACATCAAAATTAGTAGTCTGCCTTTACTTCACTGATTCAGTTGCAACAGTATTAGTTAAGTAAACAACTGAAAACAACATATTGAGATGAGACCTTGTTTGTCAATGCAGTCACGAAAGAAAACATAATAGCAATTAATTGCTGCAGTAACTGTAGAAGACTTAATATCAATTGACTACTGCAGTAAAAGCAGTAGAATAATTTTGACATGATCACTTAAATAGAAACATAGATGGAGATTACCTAATATTGATGAAAATATGAGTACACAGAGTTTAGGAACTTCAACCATAAAGGACGTTCACCGATGCGTTGAATAATGAGCTACTGGAATTAAACCAATTATTTTTGTTATGGACAAAGTTTGTCTAACATAATTGCTACTTATGTTTTCCATCTGAACGTGCACTTACTGCGTCTTGTTGTAATTTGACTTCCATTTGGTGTGAAGTTGACAATTTCTTTAATTTATAGTTCTTTCAGCGAGGTGATCAGTCTTGTATTGTAAACGTGGGCTACTGAAAGTGTGATTTTGACACAAACAACGCAACGCCACTGTCCTTATTCCATTTGATGGTGCAATTTACGGTACCTTTAGCAAACGTTAAGATACGGTAACTAGCCACCTTTATTTAAATACATTAAATACATTCTGTTATATTTTCTTATTTAGATCGATTGACAATCATAGTCGGCCCCGTTGGAAGCGGGAAATCATCATTGTTATCAGCGTTAATGGGAGAGATGACTACGTCGGACGGCACTGTTCAGTGGAACACGTAAGTCTTGTTGGTTCATTCCATTATTCAAGTTAGACTTTGTTGGTGCTATACAAATTGTGTTATTACTACTGCTGCTGTTATTACTGCTACTGCTGTTGCTGCTTTTGCTACTGCAACTACTGATACTACTACATCTGCTGCTGCTGCTACTACTGATATTACTACTACTACTGCTACTACTCTGCTACTACTACTCCCACTACTACCACCACTACCACTACCACTACCACTACCACCACCACTACCACTACCACTACTACTACTACTACCACTACTACTACTACCCTACTACCACTATCACTACCACTACTACTACCGCATTTCGATTTTCAATTGTGAATTTTAAAAGTGAATTTGTCAAAAATGGTAATAAAATGTAAATTATCTTATTTTGTTTGCTTCAATTATTACTATTGCAGACCATTTAGTAACATTTCGTACGGTTCTCAATCCGCTTGGTTAAGACATGCGACAGTCCGAGATAACATAATTTTCAACAGTGCATATGACATATCACGGTGAGTCAGGTGAATGTATTGATATTGACAAAATGTTCATAAAAATAGCTCTAACTATTTGTATGCTTAAAAGCATTAAAATAACATTATTTTAAGAAATGAGAACACACTTTAGATTAATGTGTTAGATTACCATGATGGAACTCTAATATACCTCTTGTCTGACTCCATCTTGAAAGATTCAGAAAATGATAGTTCATTTCATAGCACTCTAGATCTACTTCAAAGGTTGGTATTTCACACACACAAACCACTGCTTTCCCGACTGTACGATTGTAGGTACTAACATGTGACAGTCGCTCTACCTTCGCCTGCAGCCTTAAAAGACTTTTACATTCACTACGTCGAATGCATTAAAATTAATCAATCTATTGTTTTTGTTTTATCTATATTTATGTAATAGATATCAGCGCGTAGTTTCTGCGTGCGCTCTGCTACCTGATATCCAGATCCTACCAGCAGGCGATATGACGGAGATCGGAGAGAAGGGAATTAACCTTAGCGGTGGACAGCGCCAGAGAATCAGTGTTGCTAGAACAATGTACAGCAAAAACGAAGTTGTCATTTTGGTAGGTGAATATTCTTACTGTATTTTTTATTTTGCCTTAACATTACTTTACGGATTGGGTTTCTTGAGAGAACCACTTGAATAGTAAATTGCCAATGTAGTCTGATGGTTCACATGCTTATCTTCCAATTTTGGGTTCCACGTTCGAACCTGCGATACACTAGGTTCCTTCCAACACCCTATCAGCGCCACTCCCTAAGACCCATAATGTGATACTTTGATTTGAAATCATGACGTATATCTCATCATCATATAAGTGGCAAAAACAGAGGCGGTGACAAATTTTGGATCAGGGGACGCATCAAGTTTCGGGTAAGAGGATGCTTAACACGATTAAAAGTTGATAAGCAGAAAGAAAAAAAATAATATTAATTTGCCAATTATTTTGTGTCTTCTATAAAATGGGGTTTCGAGGCTAAAATATTCATATTTACCATATTTACATAGCAGCAAAATAGTCAGAGTCAATCTGTCTGTATATTTGGAAATGTATACAGATTCACTTATATTTAACCTCTGAGTTATTTTTTCCGTTTGTTATTTTTAACCTCTGAGATATTTTTTTGTTTGTTATTTTTAACAAACACGTACAAAATTTGAAATAATGTTCAGCAGTCCCATACAAAATTAAGAATACTACTAGTGGAAATTATGCGGGGCTTTGGTGAATTATAAAAATACTTCACCATTAACATCTTTTGTTTACATTATTTTAATGTTCAGGATGATCCGATGTCTGCCCTGGATGTTCACGTGGGAGCGCACGTCTTTGAAAATGGAATTAAGAGATGGTGTTTAGGAAATAAACGAACAGTGATCCTAGTCACTCATCAACTCCAATACTTGCCTTTCGCTGACCAGGTAAGATTGATGTTTTGTAGGCTACTTCTTGAATTATATAATGTATTGGAATGTACTTAGCCATTTTTATCCTTCTGTCTTTAAGACTGGTTTCAACTTATATTAATTATGGCACGCCAGGGTCGACATTTTCAACGAATTTACATAACTACCTATAGGTTATAACTATCCATCTATATAATATACTCAACCACACATTGAATTGTCGAGTTTACAAACTACCTATTGAGTTTACCACTACCACTACTATGGAATAAAAAAAAACAGTAGTAAACAAATAGAGATAAAACACTGCAAAATACCCCTCTCTGAATTGTTTTTGTTGTATTTTTTCTGATGTCTATCAAAGGTTATGTATATAAAAAAATGTTTTTTTCCAGATAATTGTGATGAATAATGGACGAATCCAACTACAGGGGACATTTGAAGAAGTTGCGAGTCAGGATAAAATGCTATATGAAAACTGGAAAAAGACGATGAAAGAAATTAGTGAGACCGAGACGGAAGATGAAGAGGACAGTAAGACGAAAATAGAAAGAAGAAAGTTAAAGATACAGTTGGCCAGACAACGAAATAAACAAATAGTTGAAGCGAAATCCTCGTCTTCAAAAACAAAAGGTATGTCCTATTTATTTATATGTGTTAATAGTAATATTAATAATTATAAGACTTTACAGCAAACGTACACACTAAAATTATAGTGCTCAAAGCAGGCGTAGATCAAGGGAGAGGGGGTGGCACCCGACCCCCCCCCCCTCTTTTGAATCGGCAAAATAATAATTTTGGCACAATTTGGATCTCTAAAGGTGCGCCAGAGAGCATCTGTAGAGAAAATGTTCCTGGGCCCTAGGCGGGCCCTGGCTATTGTCATCATTTAACTGTTAAGATATCACACTTGTTCTTGTCCAAATTGGCATCGGGGCCCATTCTTTCGAGCTTCGCTGGATCCGCCCCTTGCTCAAGGCATTTGTGGACTTGCAAAGTTCAATGACTTGATCGATCCTCACCTAAGGGTCATGTTATGTTCTTTGCAGACGAACGAGACTACCTTCATTTGTCCATAACAGGGGCTGTATGGGCTACGGAAATCCCTACTCGTCGTGAAAGATGTACTGTCTTTTTAAGTGCACAGATCCGTGACACACTGAACATACAAATAATAAGCAATACAAACAAACAGTATATTTTTCTTATTCGAGGAGACTTGTTCTACTACCATAACCAGCTGCGAGTAGGCCTTGTACCAATGCTGTTTTTATGTAGTCCACAGGTTATCTGCCTTAACTGCATGACCATACGACTCGTTTGGGTGGTACATAGGCATACCTTCACCATCAAATTGAAACCGGCCTAATTTTTTCCTATACCGATTTCCATCGACATTACCTTATTTCTACCTAACTTTACTAGATGAGTTTGCCATGTCCGAGTTTACCGATACATCAAGAAGTGGTTTAATATCACAAGAAGACAGAAGCGTTGGTTCAGTGAGATACACTCTTTACTTATTCTACGTCCGCATGATAGGATACGTCCTAGCAACCCTTTGCTTGTTGGCATTCATGTTCGAAATTTCTCTTTCGGTGTCTGGAAATTTTTGGCTATCTTTGTACACAGCTGAAACTTCGCAGTACGATAATGTTACACAGGTAAGAAACTTTATAATTTATCCACTCACTATATAACTGATATTTTTACACAAACATCAGAGGTGAGGAACAATACGGGTAGGCATAAAAATGGGTCGTAATATGATGCGGCATTGCTCCATTACCACTTGTTCAAAATCAGAAAGTTGGAAAGGACATTATTTAGAAAGGAAGTCAGCCCGTGGGCAACCAACAATTGTTGACTCGGACGAAATTCTTCTGCATGTGGTAGAGGCACTTTTTCCAGAAAGATAATTCCGGCTCTCACAAATCACTGAAACAGATTTTTGAGGAATCCTGGAGTATCTCAAACTTGTATAAAAGATACCGCAAAAGGATTGGTATTAAGCTCGTAGAAGAAATAAAACCTCCTGGAAGTAAAGACAAATGTTTTACAGAAACCTTGAGTTAAGTTTTTGACTCAAAGGGTGAAGAAAATTGTCTTCATGGATAAAAAAAAACTCTCAGTTTGATTGTGTGCAATAAACAGAATGGAAATATATAAGCGTTTTTGACTCTATATTTATGATTTTGGTTCCATTAACCGACATGAAATATATTGAAATATATACTTAGACAAGATGAATTTTGAGTGTGCAAATTTTTACAAGCTGACGTAAGAAGTTTTCTGAGATATCTAGTGTCAAAATAAGGTCTCACAGAAAACGATTCATTTAACCATTCTTTATATATTGCTTCTTCAAATCTATGGAACAAACTGTGATTCAGCTGTGTGTTTCTCTCTAGAGTACTGAATCTATTTTACATGTCTTATTGCTTTATTTGTAGTTTTTAGGCTATACCAGTTCCACCAGAGACCTAATTCTCCAACTACAACAATTTAACCTTCGTATCAGTACAGGGTGTTTTTATAGCTATTTATTACCACTAATAGCTATATAGTTTGCAAAAGAACAAAATAATAAATGTAAACATTTGTGAAGTATCAATTGTGACACTATTAATCGCTTCCTAACAATATTTACTCAATATTTCAGGAACAAATGGACACAGATCTTTATCGCTTTCTCCGTGGCTATGCTGGTTTCATCATATCGTCAGCGATTTTAACGTTTTTTTCAACTATGTTTATTATGAACGGATTACTGTCGGCAGCCAACAAAATACATCGAAAAATGCTGGCTTCGATTCTACATGCTTTTATGAGGTATGCCTTGAAATATTCTTAATGTAGTTATGAGGGTCGTACTCAAGATTTTAAGTGGGGACTGGGAAGCGACGATGTTGCACCGAGGGCCTCCGGTCGAAAAGCCGCACTTTTTTGCCCACGAAGACATCTTTTGGTTTTTAATTTTATAGGCAAAAGAATCCCTGGGTAAAGTTATTAATAATGAATCTCACGATTTTTTTTTCGACACAGTCACAGTTTCTAAACACCCTATTAATTGAGAGTGCCATTTAGCACGACTGGTTCAGCTGGTGGAAATCACAGTCTCGTTGGTCAATGGTTAAATCATACACCACGCTACTCTCTTCCTGTTTCAATAAAAGTTTACAGCGAACCGTCTTTCTGGTAAGACGTTAAGCCGTTGGTTTCGTGTAGAACATGGTTCATGTGCACGTTAAAAACGCAGTGCACTCTTTCGGAAAAGCGTATGGGATTGTCTCCCAGTGTACTGCCCAAACACCACCAGAAGGGCCCCAATAGAAATAATCCAACTTCGGACTTTCGTGGGCTAGAATTTTGTTGACACCGAATGTATCAACCCCAACTCAACTCCAACTGCCATTATTTTCCATTACCAGTCAAGAAACTTACATTATATTTCATAAGCGCCACTTATTCTATAAGCGCCAAGTTTAATTATGAGCGCTCGTGAACTTATACGTGACCAAAATTTACTTAACTGCGTGGGGCGGTGGTGGGTCCCTTTGCTCTCAATTAGTACCTCAGTGTGTCTGGTGGTCTGGTATATTCCAGACTAATCACGACCTACTCTTACCTTTGACTGACTGATGAACCAATTGATTATTGACGGAAATTATTTTTGTCCTATTTTTAAAAAAAAGGTTCTTTGATACGACACCAGCAGGAAGGATTCTCAACCGATTTTCATCTGATATGCAAGTGTTAGATCAGGTAACTACTTTTTACAGCAATGTAGGCCTGGCCCAATTATACATGTATATATACATGCGATGATTTGCTTAATCAAATATATTGGATTTCACTGTTTATCTCAATCCTACACGAATCAAATCCTTTCGTTAGTATATTCATCAAGTAGATAATATAATAGTTCAGTATAATGAAAATATCACTAAGAGGTGCTCTGCACAATATAGTCATTTAATCATTCTTATTAGAAAGTTATATGATATTGCGCGAGACCACTGATGAAACAACCAAAGTAACAGATTAGGAAAACCAATTTTAATAACAATTTTTACTTAAAAAATATCTCTTTTGCATAGTTTTTAATCTCTTTTTTATCTTTTAAGTATGATATATAAATTAAATTTAAAAAAATGGATTGGGGATCTAAAAAAATGTTAAGTTGTAGTTTGTGTTCTGGAGCGGACTTTTAGGCCTACTAGGATTTGGGTTCAGAAAAAGGGGCATTTCAAATTGTAAAAAAAAGCACAGTGTGATTCAAGATTGACACACTAAAGCCGATCGTCCTGCAGAGATCTACAGTTTCCATCAACATCAGTCCCACCGTGGTTTAGGGTAAGGCTTTATGTTGGAACTCCTAGGTATTCGGAAGCGGTACTTTCGGATTTAAAACGGGTCACAGTTATATTTGTTAAAAGTCAAAATGGCATATGAAACTTTTAGAGGGGATTCCGGTGCTCCTTACACCTCCTCTTCTGATTCCGTCCCAGGTGTTACAAAGAAGCAGGAATATTACCATTTGGTTACATTGGTTTGCCTTTTTGTATCTTACAGCAAATGTTGATTTTGATCCCGTTTTTACTCCGTACCATTTTAATTGTGGTTGGTGGATTAGTTGTCAATTCTATCGTCTCGTATTTTTTTCTGTTGGCAATTTTACCAATTGTGCTTGCTTATTACTTTCTACTGAAATACTACTTATCATCATCAAGGTGAGATATTGATTTTATTTTTATTTCGTGTAACGTCAAACATCGAGATTTCTTACAATTACAAGATGATAAACGGTATGCTAAAGGTCAATTTACACTATAAACGATACCCATCAACGATGGATAAAAACAAATTGTTCCTAAAGAAAATAATAGATTCAACCACGATTTAGATTGATAAATATACTTTTACAAACAATTAAAATGATGTCAGTCAATAAAAAAACGTTAAAATGATTATGACGTCATTTGATTTGATGGGTGAATATTCTCAATGAAAGTTTATCAATGTCCTAGTGTGAACAGTTCTACAATTTCTTTTAATTTATTTTTTTAATTTAAGAACAGTTTCCTTTTATTCATCTATTGTTGATCGTTTTCATAGTGAAAATTGGTCTTAATTGATGTGTAATTTTCATTTTGTCAATAAGAATACGTTAAACGTAATAGGGACTAACCACAAAGGGAGCCGTCAGACTGAACGACCTACTCATAGTAAACTAGCAAATATGATGAACGAAACACATAACAAATGAACTGACTGTTCAATTTCAAACCAATTGTGACTTATAACGTAGAAGAAATAGCTTAGTAAACGTAATGTAAATCGACAACAAATTGAACAGAGAGACGGACCGACCAATCAACTATTAGGATGAACGACAAACATTAAGGTTATTTCGCAAATTTACGTATTACCATAGTGAGGTTTCGCAACTTTACGGATTACAATAGTGAGGTTTCACAACTTTACGGATTACAATAGTGAGGTTTCGCAACTTTACGGATTACAATAGTGAGGTTTCGCAACTTTACGTATTACAATAGTGAGGTTTCGCAACTTTACGAATTACAATAGTGAGGTTTCGCAACTTTACAGATTACAATAGTGAGGTTTGGCAACTTTACGGATTACAATAGTGAGGTTTCGCAACTTTACGGATTACAATAGTGAGGTTACGTAACTTTACGGATTACAATGGTGAGGTTTCACAACTTTACGAAATACGATAACGAAAATGGATACGTCACACTTAATGTGTTAAAAAAATATATCAATTTTTTCACCTATGAATCGTTGATGATCGTCCTAAAATATTCACCAAAAGTGACAGACATTCAAGGTGCTCTATTCAAACTTTACAAACAATTATGACGTATTCATTTCGTTTCCGTATAATGGATACGTCACATTCTCGTTTTTGTGAGTTTAAAAATGAGTTAAAAACCATTCAAAGTTCTAGCAGTGACGTGTTCAGAGGGTGAGGGTACCACTTGTGAGGTAAAAACAAATTAAAATTAGTATATAAACATTAAGATTGGGCCCTCGAACACCCCTTCAGGGGAAATGAGTACCCTACTTGACAGTAAAAGAAGTATAATGTCAGGAAAAAAGAAGCATGAAGTCAGTCCACTACTGGTGGCAGGTATTTAACCCAAACGTCCAAACAATCACTCGTATTCGTTTCCGTTGTTGTATTTGTTAAATTGCGAAACCTCTCTATTTCTAAGAAGCTGCATGTTATTTGCAAACCAATCAGGATATCAAATGGCATTTTAAACGTAATGGGGACCGACCAACAGAGTGAAGTAATGGAGGATTCTTGAAACTTTGGAACATGGACATATCTTTGTTGTTTTGCAATGCATAGCATAATGCTAATATCACAAAACCTTGCAGGGACGGATCTAGCAGAGCTGGATAGAGGGGCCTAATGCCGGATAGATGGTGGGGGTACCAAATTTTGGTTTGGTTCTAACGGTCTGGGGTGTTCCCGAGCCAATTTTCAAACAAGATGCGTTGCCTGGGTATCTGAGAGGCAACTTTCACAGAATGTCCCCCACTCCTTCCTTGGATCCGCGCCTGCCTTGTTTTCAACTAATATGTTTCCAAAGCATTATTAACAAATTAAACTTGTTTTTTTTTGTATATTACTTTAACATAAATTATATTACAGAGATTCTAAACGTATTGAAGCGGTGACAAGGTCCCCGGTGTACTCATTCTTTGGTGAAACCATTAATGGTCTAACTTCGGTTAGGGCTTACCAGTAAGTTTAACCCAACTTTAAGTAAATATTTTTATTTACCTATCATACCACAATCAATTTATTAAAGGCGGCAAAAAAGCTCATTATATCATTCATTTGTATTAACTAATTATATAATACACTTATCGGAGCAGTTGACGCAGCGATTGCGGTTAAGAATATCAAACAAGAAATCTTGAGTTCGCGACTCAGATGGTTTTGCTCCTGAAAAAAGGAGCTTGTGCTCCTGGGAAAAGCATTTGACTTACGTCTGTCTACCCAGTTGTACGATGTGTAACGGCAGATTCTTGAGAAAAAAGCTCATTATATCATTCATTTGTATTAACTAATTATATAATACACTTATCGGAGCAGTTGACGCAGCGATTG
>JAOTQE010001582.1:0-11413 GCA_025631205.1 Nesometra sesokonis
TTATATCTTTGTGATCCACTATTGATACCAGTGCTATGTCACTGATTGTGCAATCACATTAAAGAAAGAAATAAATATAAAAAAAAAAAAAATTAAATGTTATTCTAAGCCAAATTATGGTACTAGAACATGTTTAAATTTTAACAAAAAATTGGGAGATTGCTTAAAAAAATCGGGAGACTTAAAATTTTGGGAGACTCCCGGACAAATCGGGAGGGTTGAAACCTCTTTAAAGGCTGATTTCCACTATGCAAATTTATTTCCGCATATTGCTAATTTTTGCTCATGGACATGTGTAGTAAATAAATTTATATTTAAAAATTAAATTGCACATGCCTGTGAGTGAAAATTTGCATGAACTAATTTTTCTAGAGGAAAAGCCTTAAAGCTATAGTTGAAATGTACAGAGAACCTAATATTTTTTACAGTAGAACCTAAATAATGGATAATATCATTTGGACTACTTCTTGGTGGTTAATTATTACGTTGTACTGTATACTTGACTCAAAGCTTTAAATAACTTTCTTTAATATTTTATTTACAGGTTGTTTGTCATGCAATCACTGAACATGTAGAGAATGCTGGAGTGCATTCAGGTGATGCAACACTGATCCTGCCAACACAAACCATTGGTAAAGATGCACTACAGAAGGTCAGTCACATTTTCTCCTGGTATTTTTCTTCTAGACATCGGCCCCCCATGACAATCATTTATCCCACATGGGGCACTTCTTAAAGTTGCAATTTAATGAAAATCCTAATATTAAATAATTGTATTAATTTCATGATTATACGGGAAAAACTTGCTCAAGTCATATACAAATTAAATGTTCGACTTAAAAAACACTTAATCTACAAATTGTCAATTAATGGAATACATCAATCCGGCAGGAAAAATAAATTTAATCTAGAAACTATTTAACTAGCCATAGTTGACTTAATATTGATAAAAACATCAATGTTTAACTCATTTCTAGTAAACAGTCAAATAGCTACTCATATAAAAAAATGTAGTATTTTGTTGTTCTACAAACTTGTCTTCAAACCGCCTACCTTCTTTCATCACAAACCTTTACTGTTATTAAATTATAATACATGTTTATAAAGAACTGTCTGGGTTTTTTCACTTTTCAGAAAATTAATATATTTGAACAGTAACTTTAATAATGTAATAATTCATTTGCTTTTATATGTGATGATAAAATTTACAATTCTATTATCATTTGTAGGTTCGAGATGCTACCAAGAAAATTGCCAGGCGATTTCAGATATCTGGACCATTTAATATGCAATTTTTAGCCAAAGATAATGATGTTATGGTATGTAATATGTTATTAATAATCGTATCCTTATATTAGATTTAATTCTAGCATTGGTTACTAGCATTTAATATTTGCGTACATGCTTTCAATTTGTGCATTTTAAAGAACCTAAAACACTATTTGAAAAAGCATGTGTTTTGAACAGTGGTGGTGCACTTAATTTTATTTAAATACACTCACAAATGATTTAAACATATCTGGGGATAAATACATGTTTTCCATATGGCCCTGTTTATAGTTTAGTGCATTTTGAAATTGAGTTAGAAGATGATGTACAAGCACTAAAAACGAGTACTGACATAGAAAAATAGACAAAATATATATAATATTCAATAATTTCAATTACAAAGTAAGTAGTATGTAAACAACGAAATAAAAGGATACAAATAAAATACTTAAAACTGTTAAAATAATGGTAAAATATTTTTATTTATATAATATCAATTAAATATAATGTAAATGTAAAGAGTTTTGCAGTTTTAATATGTATTTTTGCATCCTGTATGCAGGAAAATAATTTGTATTGTTTGAGTTTTATATATATCATAATAATGAAATATTCTATTGTAAATCTAAGGATTAAATGCAATATTCAATATCTTTAGGTGATCGAATGTAACCTGAGGGCATCCAGGTCATTTCCTTTCGTCTCAAAGACCATCAACTGTGACTTTATTGACATAGCAACCAGGATAATGGTGGGAGAACCAATTGATAACAGTATCCTACCAACACTCCAGCATCCATTCATTCCAAAGGGTTACGTTGGAATCAAGGTAATGTGTTTAACATTATTATTTAAATATTAAATTATACATGTGTATTCACTGCACAAATTAAAAAAAAAGAATAATTTCATTTATTAATCTACTGTAACATCCAGTAACTTGGCAAATATAAGATGGATATACTATATCATGTTTATGAGCTAATACTCATTAAAGGGCTATGTTCAGATTCACGGCTTAAGCCGAGTTTAGCATAAGCGAGGCGGAAGCTAATCTGCGGCGTAACAACCAAAGTGTTCAGACATAAGGCATAGCTAAAGTCATAAGCAATTTTAAAATTGCCGCCAGCGGGTTTTTCTATGACCAGTGATCCATAATTGATTGGCCAATGCAGACCGATTGCAAATTGTGATTAGTCAACGCGTCACACAAGGACAAAACCATTCAGGTGTACGAGGCATATCTCTGTAGCTTACGCTAAACCGGGGTTTGCAGGAAGCACAAGTTACGCTCTGGATTAGGGACTTACGCTAATCGCCGGCTAGTTCAGACACAAATAATCGTACGCTACGTACATTACGCTCCGCTTAATCGTTGAGTGTGAACATACCCTTAGCCAATAACATTGTTTACAATATTTTATCTGGACCCATTGTTATCCTGTAATATTATGAAGAGATTTGTCAAATATTTTTTTCAGTTAAATCATTCCTTGTAAGAAATTATAATACATTCTCCAAGCAGTTTCATACATACCATCATATCAGGATTCAGTGTTTCTGCATTACGGATATCATCCTTTAGAGTTCTCTAAATTGTCACATAACCACCTCAATTATGCAATATTTTAATTTAGTTTTTAGATCTAGAGACTATTTTTTAAAAATATTTGCTAAATACTAGAAAATGCTTATATTATTTTCCGATATTTTATATTTTATATATAACATGCGAACATGCAGGACATTGGTAGAATGAAAAGTAAATCGCTAAGAAAAAAACTAGAGATATTTAACATAAAAGTTGCTTTTTATGTATTATACTAACATATTTCTTGTATCTAATTTATTTTGTATATCAAATACCTAATTCACAACTACACATTCTCCTCAAATGTAACAAGTTGCTTAAAGATTTAACAAGGATTGCTGCATGTGCAAACAACAATCTCAGTAAAGTCCCTGTAATATCTTTTAATAACTTGTAAAAATTACCAGCCTCAGAGTGGTCAGTAAAAATTATAAGTTGTTAACAAAAATTATGAATTTGATGCCTTCTGGGATGCTAGATTTTTATAAAAAGACGCAAAACCGTGGGAAAGTATGTAGGCTAGGGACAAGTTGTCATCATTTGATTTCTATTTTCCAACATTGTACATGGTTGAGAATGTACATGTGTGTTATTTTTAATTGTTATATTTTGTTATATGTGTGAATTGAATATACTTTATATTCTTATATCCAATTCAGGCTCCAATGTTCTCATGGCCTAGACTAAGGGATGCTGATCCACTACTCAGATGTGAAATGGCATCAACAGGCGAGGTAAGTGTGAATCCAGATATAGGGCTTTTGGTTGTGGAGACAAGGATGAAGATGTGCGGTAGTATATGAGTCCTTATATTGGGGATGGTAGGGGCTGTTGTAGTAATGTTGAAGATTTGAAATTGCTTCAACAGTTGAGATGGTCTAAATCAAGGTTGTACTGATTTTAAAATTCTCATTGTTCACACTGTGTAACATTTTCTTGTAGGTAGCTTGTTATGGGTCAAATGTCCACACAGCATACCTGAAGGCAATAATGTCAACAGGGTTCAAACTACCAAAGAAGAACATCATGATTGGAATCCAACAAAGTTTCCAGCCAAAATTCCTCCCTACTGCTCATAAGTTCCATCAAATGGGATATGAGGTAAGTACACAAATTGATCATTAGTCGATGATTCTAAATAAACAGGAGTGTTTGTATTTGTACTCGGTTTTAATCTCATTGCAGAATACTTATGTTTGATATAAATAAGTTTGGTTAAAATTCTAAGAAATGGCCACTTTGGTATTCAAGTTTTCAATTTACCATACCACTCACCAAATAAATTTTTCTTTACTCCTTTTGTAAATTTATTCTGCTCTATAGAATGAACGTCCAAGATAAAATTACTGAAAATTCCATAATGCAAATATTTCTACCATTGACCCAAATTGAATGATGGTTTACAATTCATGTTATGAGCGTTCTTCATAAAATTGTAGACAATTTTGTGTGAAAAAAATGTAATTCCTTTCACAATATTTTTTGTACATGTTGTTTGTGAAGCAGTCAACCTGACACTTTATCAGAATGATGGTATACAGTAGATTTTAAAGTTCATAAGTCAATCTTAGGTCATTTCAAAATAAACAAATTTAGTACCTGTACTTTGGTGAACATTTCTAAATCAATTTCATAATATGGACAAATCAAATAATTTTGAACCCCAAGCTTAAACAAAAGATACATTGAATACTATCTATTATTGCATAAAACATCTATAATTTCTTTTTTAAACAAGATTTACGTTTTTCATAATCCAGTATTTACATTCACCATATCACTAGGCCTTAAACTCAAGGACACTAGTGAAGGCTTAGCTATCATGTGCTGTGTTTAATTGGTTTGTGCCACGGCGATACAATGGCAACAGGAGCCTAGCACGCGTCAGTCTTGTTCACAGCCTAACCACTTACCACACAAAACATAGTTCACCCTACTTTTAAACCGTTGTAAAGTATTTGGTTTCCGTATTGTTACCGTACAGTAGTACCATTGAATGAATGTCATGTGATCTACAAACAAATATCAAATATCTAGAATATACACAAGTGTTGTTTAAAACATGCTAATCACCATAGGTTCACCATGACTAGAGAAGTAATGTATGTGAAGACTGTTGACAATTAAGACTGTTGTTTGAGATGCTACTGCTTTACGATTGCTATAAGAGGTCTTTTGACGGAAGAGCTATAAATTTAACCAATGAATGGTACCATCGTGTTCTAATTCAGTATCTAGAATAGATTAGATGTTATTGTCACATGGCAATCACCATTAAACAGTTACTGAAAGTTTTTTTAATTTGATGTAACAGAATCTATACTTAATGTTTATGGTAATTAGATCACCAGTAATTTTAAAAGCTACCTATGAGCATAATTCATTATTAGAAATAACTTACTGTTTGTTGGAAAGAAAAAAATTACTTAGAGTAGTTTTTCTTTTAAGATTCATTAATCTTTACAATGGTTATTTCATTCAGTTCAACTTTATTTCTGACTCATGGTCCATATCAATAATACATACAACATGAAAACAATGTGAGAAAAAGTACTAATAGTACTTTGTAACAATACTAATAAACTGTACATGAAAAAAATCTATATTATCTGTACATAAGGTAGATTAATCCATTTCTTAACAACTTATATGTACTTAGAATAATAACGGTTATATACTGTACTGACAAAGAATAATATTAATTAGAATTTAAAAATCAATTTTACTCACTAAAGTGGCACTCTTTTCAACATTTTGTTGAAAAAATGCTTTAAATTAAAACTATTAAAATTTGTAAATATACTGATTATGCTATTTTTTTTGTCATTTTATTATTATAAACATTACGAAATATGCAAAGTAACAAAATTGGAATGAATCTCTGTTTGCTTTTGTGAAAATTCTAAACCTAGTAACCACTAGTGACCTAATTTACGATGCATGTGACACGTGCAAAAACAGTGCTTTCCGCTGAGAATAAGCCATTTCAAGGTTTAAACTGCGAATGTGCAGATTAAGGTCAACTAATAAAACGACGCACGGCAACTATATTCTTTTCAATAAGAGCCGCGCGTTGTTTTTTTTTTACCTTGGTAACGCACATACGTGAAATGGCTTATAGCCTGAGGACATCTGTGTAGATTCAATTTACAACATATTACGCTTTTAAAAAAATTACACTCTCAAACTAGGTGGGTCTACCATGTTACATTACTAGGACGATCTACCTAGCAGCACAGTAATGTCATTGGTACCTTAAGGTCATTAAGTGATTGTTGTGATGTCAGTTTTAATAAGTCTGAAGGTCTATTAATGACTGTATTTTCCAATGTACTTTTAGGATATTGCTGACAGCATATCATTGGTAATCTCCCTTGAGAGGGGAGCTGACCTTATGTTAATTGAGGAAATTATGGGTTCTGGTCATAATAGGATAATAATGTTAGTGTTATTCGTGAGTGGTAGATTTCATAGGGTTAACCCTGCTAACTACCTAGATCTACCTTTTCACTACCATGTTAACCCTAGTTGGAGGGTGTTATTTTTTCACAGGGTAGCCTAGCAATGAGGAATTATTAAAGAAATCACCTATGCTTAGCCAAACAGAGTTCAGTAACTTTTTGCTTTTTATCAATTTGAGAATAAAATTTAAAAAATTAATCTATGTTTAGTATTTAGAAATAATCAACAGGTAAGTTTACAAACGATGAGTGACGTTGAAGCTTCATGGTTAGCATACTTGCCTTCCGATTCCATAGTCCTGGGTTCAAACCTGGCTGAACGCTAGTTTGGTTCCCACGACTTAGCAACGCCACTCCCCAAGCCTCATAAGTAGACTTGGTTTAGAAAGCATAGTGTAGATCTCATCCTGTAAGTGGCGAGTATAATTGCTGTTCGATGTGACATAAAATAAAAATAAAAATAAAAATAAATAAAAAACAGTTTAATTTTTGGGTAAATTTTCTGACATTTTAGAAGCAATTGGCCTTTAATATATCAGTATATTATATCACTACACAATGTTTTGTGCCTTTTACTACTATTAATTATAGACATGAGTAGAAGATATGATGTTAATATTTTGAATTGGAAAGGAAATCCAAAATTCTGTAAAATGTAATATAAGATGGTGTTTTCATATTGAAAGTTAATGATTGACGTCAGCCACCTCCAAAGAATTACACAAAACATAAAACATCTTTATAGAATTACAATCCACAAATTATAACATCTAAATTAAAAAGAAATTGACGTCTGTTAGTATGCAGTTAGTATGCAGTAAAATGAACATTCTGTTGTTAAAAGGCAGAAGCATTCCATGATTGACCTTTTGGATGTTGGAGATTACAGTTAATATGTGTACATGGATTAATGATAGAAGATACCGAATGATAGTGTCATCATTTTATCTTCTGTCGGATCTAACCAAATACTTTAATGGCATTTTCATTCACTTGATACATTCAAGCTAATAATGGATTCTATGTTTCCTCTTTTCTTAGTCTTTCTGGATATCTTGTTCGTGATTATTTACTGTTGTCTACTCAATATTTGTGTTGTATGTATCATATTGTTTCTGTTCTTATACCTTTATATACTGTATATCTTTTACTTTACTAATTGAGCATTAAATGCTTTACTTGTATCCGCAATGCATGGATTACATATTGTCACCCATGTTTAATTAACTAGATTTTATTGAGTTAACTTTTGTGATATACATCATATGAGTGTTGCACCTAGAATACAACATAAACTGATACAAAAGCAACAGTGGTTCAGGACATACTTAGCAGGTTGTGGACATATTTTTTGTTATGGCTCTATCCCTTGACCACATGTTGTTGAATAAATAAATGAAAGTGAAATCAACATATGAGGCATGACACAGCAAAACCACCAAGTTGTAGGAAAATTTAAAATTTACTTATTGCTAAAACCATATTACAGATTTTAAAACCTTTAAAATGAGGTGTCAATTATCAAAATCAGACATCTATAACTGAAGTTATTGGACAAAATATACACAAATTTCCTTTGTATTTGTTTAAATTTCTTGTTTGTTTGCTTACTTGTCATTGACTTCCTGTGCAACAACTTGGTGGTTTTGCCACGACTAGCCTCATATTATACTGAATATTAACTAAAATGCTATGTAAAACATTATTATTCTAACAGTAATTTTAAACCTTTAAAACAGAATAGACAAATATAGAAATGATGAAAATGAATGTGAAATGAGTATTATGATAGTATGTGGTGCGAGGAGTTTTAGAAGTGCTAAACTGGCTTTAGCTCCATAAAATTGATGCCAAAATGTTTTTGAGTACAGTTAAGTAGTCTTGAATTAAAAACAACCCATTAAACCCACTAAATGTGGCAGAGCCAAGACAAAGGTGGCCAAGTCTCAAAGCTAGTTTTTCACAATAAGCAAAAACACAATAATGGTAAATTTGTTTCATTCTGTTTTATTTAAAAAATGTACAATTTAAACATTCTGGCTGGTATTCTCGAAAGAGGACTAATAGTCTAGGACTAAATTCAGATTTAATCTGGGACTAACTGACAATGATATTCTCAAAGGTGTCTAACGTTTTTTCCATATATAAACCCTGGACTAAAGCATTCTAAATTTTTTTCCGGAGGAACTAAGTTTATGGATAGGATAAACTAGCGCTATTGTAAGGGTAGTCCTGGACTAACTTTCGAGAATACCAGCCTCAATGTTCATTTTACAAAGGGAATTTTCAGATATGTAATCAATAAATGTTTAAAAATGCAATTTAAAATTATTCTGTTTATTCACAGTACACTAATAAGTAATTTTCAAATTTGGAAGTGGATTGTTTATAACTTCATGGAAACTTTGTATGACACTGATTTTTTTAATGTTAAAGTTTGTAATGTGTAATTTAAAAATTTATGTATAACTCGGTTTTCAATTTTCCAACATTGTCTTGCCTCTGCCATAAATATGACTCCAAGGCGCAAATCAGCATACTAGTGCCAATAACCTTTTATTTGTTCATGACAGAGTCAAGCCAAAAGAGTTGAAACATTTTTAATTTAATTATTTATGAAGCTACACATTATTATCTTTAACATGAAGAAACAAATCAGTTTCATATGATGTTCTCTTGCAAAGTTATGAACGATCAAAGTTCAAACATTTAGAATGTAAATTTTGAAAAGACTGGCATTTGATGTGACTAAGCATTTTAAATTACATTTTGTATATTTCTTGATCATATATCTGAAAATTGTTATTGTAATATGAAAGTTGATTGTGTTTTTGAGATAAACAAAATGTTTAAAAAATTGACCATTCTTGTTTTTACCTGTTGTGGAAAACTAGGTTTGCGATTTATGCCTTCGTTGGATTGGCTCTGCCACATAATGGATGCATGCCATATAACCCACCGTAACTGAGATATGGATGAATTTCAGGTTTTGTTATATAATTGCTGATATTCAAGAATGTTGACATAACATGAGTATTTCATTATATAAGCTCTGTTTTTAGAACTTTATGTGCCAACTTTGAATGCTCTACTTCACTCACTATGCAACCACTTTATGTAAGTTTTTAAACATAACTTTCAACAGATTGTTTACTGCGATATGATAACTCCTATAATAAATTATTACCCATCTCAATTAAAGTGCAAAGATGCTATTTATATATGAGGCCTACATATGTGTTGCCAAGCATGTTTTTTAGAAGTTGGGTTAGGCAGTCATGATTTTGTTTTTATAAGTGAGTCCCATTTGTGGCAGATGATGGAAGAAGGATAAGTTGCAAAGATAATTTTCCACTATAGGCAGAAACATGAAAATGGTTGACTTTTCCATTGTTTTATTTCAAAAATATACAGTTTAAAAATTAAACTTGCATACTATGTTAACAAATTTAGATACTGTATAACAAATAAATGTTTAAAAAGCGCAATTTATTCACAATAAACTGATGATCAATTTTCAAATGCAAATTACATTCCAAATTATTCATAATTTCAGGGTCGTAGCTAGAAAAAGTCAAGGGTGGGCCAGCAACAATGTATGGGAGGGTGGCATGATGACTAAAAACAGTATTTTTACCTTTTTTAGAGGCTTAGGTTGGGTGGCAGGTTAAAGTTAGGCTGGGTGAAAGGATTTAAAATAAGCTTCTGGGTGGGTGGCCCCACCCACCTCCGCCATGCATAATTACATCCCTGTAATTTAAAATGGAAACATTGTACTAAAGTGATTTTGTTTGTATGTTAAAGATAATAATGTGTAGTTTCATCTGTATTTGCTTTACCTTTGTGAAAAATCTAGTAAATAATGCCGAGCTATGTGCGTGTTGTGCGCAAAGGGGCGCTATGCCAGTGATGGCTATGACCGGCGTTATTTGCATTCTACATTCCGTGTTCATGTTTTTTCGATACTGATGACACATACTCAAGACATGACAGACGCATGAATTAATGGATACGATCTTCGGCCTACTAACCTAGCAATGGAGAAGTATAAAAAAAATGTCGGCCTAAAATAGTTCAATAAATTTAACCTTTTTTCTACTTGAGAATAAAACTAAAGTGTTATGAAAGTAACTAATATGCATATTATTTTGGAAATAATGAACAGGCAATTTTCCAAAGAAATAAAATTTTTGTGGTATATTTTGGAAGGAATTCACCTTTAATCTAAATTTTGAATGGAATGCCCCTTAAATCCTAAAGTCTAACTTTGGGATAACTTTAGGCATTTCTTATAATTTCAGCTAAAATTTTATGTATTTTTTGCAATTTTCATAATTTTATGTATTTAGCCAATCTGTCATGAGAATATTAAAAATAAAAAAACAGGACTAATTTTCAAGTCAGTCAGGATTGTGATTTATCACAACTTTCAAACAAACAAATCAAAACGCTTAAATCGGTGGTGTTTCACTTCTCTGTAGGTACCACATCCCCTAAGATGATCTCCATGAGTTAATCCCTTGACATACTTAGAATTAACAGACCAAAATCATTGGATTAATACAATCTGATGGAGGTCTGCGATTCTTAGTATCTGCGATGATGGGGGTCAATCATTCTTAGTACCTTAAATGCTAAGGTCAGTGATTCTCAGGACCATAAATGCTAAGGTCAGTGATTCTTAATACCACTGGTTATAGGGTTCAATAGGTCGTTTTTTTCTGGGTTGATTAAGGTCAGATGGAGGATACTTTCTAGATACTCTGATACTATTAAACTAATGCAATCAACTGACCATCCCAACACTCCCAAATCCAACCATTCCAATTCTCCCAATACTGACCATTTCTTTGGACTGTCCATTTTGTCTGGTTTTCTGTATAGTACAGTTTAGAGAGGATCTATTTACATTAGTTAAGCTTTCAATAGACCGAATTAGCGATGTCCTGTGATAAATAGGAAATATACATAATTCAAGCTAGGCCAAAAATTGGATCTCTGTTGATCCACTCAGGAGAGCTAAGCTGTTATGTGCACTAGCGGTTCAGCACCGTCTGCCTAAAACCATCCATTGTTCTCAGCAAATTTGACA
>JAOTQE010001593.1:0-11411 GCA_025631205.1 Nesometra sesokonis
TACTATTACTATTACTATTACTATTACTATTACTATTATTATTATTATTATTATTATTATTATTATTATTATTATTATGAGCTGAGCTGTAAAATGAATGCCAAGTACTATTGAGTAATCACAAGATATCTGAAGAGACCTGTGATGAAGAAGCAGTAATAAGTTGATTTTTTTCACAGACATTCTAAACTACTGTAGGCTAAATATAAACAGCAGAAATTGTAAACAGCGAACAATAATGAAAATCAGGCAACCTTATACCAATTTGTTTCTTGGTAGCATGTTTAATGACGTCATCAGTAAAATGACGGTACAGCAATTTTTTGTACCCATGTATTGTACAGACTTACGTATGCTGACTGTATAACAACCGTACTGTCGCGGTAAAAAACATATATGGATAACAACATTGAATAAATATGAAATAATGAAATATTTCATAGTTTATTTGTTCAAAGTACTGTGCATACAGTATTCTGTATACTGCAACATCACAAAATATCATTTAAATGTTCTTTCTCATGTCAAATCAATGAATAACCAATTCCACTGAAATTTATTTATACAGTATTATACTGTAAAACATAAATTTATTAAATACACCTTCAATACTGTATAATTTAACTTTATATAAATATTATCTGCACGTGAAATTGTGCAATAAATTAAATAAGAACCTGGTAGGTGTTGTTGCAATATGAATGGTACTAATAATTATTTGGTCTGAAAGAATCTAAAAAGGTATTTATTTACACTTCAAATGTACCTGTATTACTCTTTGGAATCAGTTACTTTCGCTAATACTGATTTTTAAATTAAAGTTCACAAATATCCACGCGAGTACCGATATCCGGGTGTACTATGGGTAGAAAATATGCCAATGTTTTAGTCTTAACAACAAATGTCCATCTCATCAGCACTGATATTGATTAAAGGTGTTTTTATGTGGTTTATCGCAGCTAATTACGCATACAAGACCTTCACAGGATGGATTCTTGTATCTGTAAAAAATATAATTGAAATTAACGTATTATTTGTATAACACTTTTTCTCGGTATAAATGAGACCAGTCGGTGTATGTTCGCAATTCAGCAAACAAGGTGACCCAAACGGATCTGAATGTAATATAAATTGTGTAAGTATACAAACAAGATTAGGCCTCTGTCTAGTTGGCTAGGCCTCCAGTATGCAGGAAAACGAAGGATGCATTTATTATTAATGTAGTAATAATAATAATTAAAATTATTATTATTTTTTTTAAAGATTTGTTTATAATTATTAGGCCTAGTTGATAATGTTAAATCAACACTATTGTTTTGTAAGGCCGATAAAAAAGCATTGCCAAAATAACAGGCCCAGCAGTTAGCTAGGCCTACTTTCGACCACCGTGCATATAAGACAGCAACAACCATTTTTGAATCGTCATTTGGTTCCCTGTTCTGTCACCTAAAGGATGAAAAAAGGTTGGTATCTAATTACAATAATACATCATGGAATTAAAAAAAATGTACAGTACAGTCCGTAGACGGACTCATTCTTTTATCCTCTGATTTGTTTTTTTTTAATCTCATTCCAATTCAAGTATTATTCAATTAAATAGTGAGGCATTAAGTAAATTCATAGTAAAACTGTACATTAATTAAAATAATTAAATAGTTTTATTATTCACGAATGGAGCTATAGTTTATTTAAAGTTTTATAAATTATTAGGACTGACGTTGAATCATCACTAGGCCTATTGTTTTGTAATGCAAAAAAAGCACTGCCCAATTCAAGTCCTAATTAGCTAGGCCCTCTATAGACTGCCGTGCATATAACGACTTTTTACGGCGACCGAACCTACATGAAAGGTGCCTAGGCCTAGCTCATGTCCCGGAAGCGCGCCGAAACATAAGCATTTGAATACATAATTAAACACTCTTGACATGTCTGTACATTGCAATAGTTATTAAATTAATTAAAAATCAAATATGGTGAGATCAATATGCTCGTACATTGATTTATGATTTAATTTCGGGTATACAGATCGGGTATTTAGATCGTTTTCGGCCGCCGACGTAGCCTAATCGGCCGCCGCCAATGAAACCCCTATAACTATGAAATGCCGGTAGTGCTGTTCGATTTCAACTCAATTTATTTTGCTTTTATCAATAATAATCCGTTTCCTAAGTTCGTTTTATGGTGGAAATCGTAATAATAATGTAATCATGAATGAATGAACAGGTCCTGCCTAGGTAGGTAGCCTACCTTACTTTAAAATACGATCATAAACTTTTCAGGCCTATGCCTAGCCTGTGTTCTCCTTTTAAGGCTAGTTTCTTTGCTCACAATTGTTAAAATTATTGATAAAGTACAAGTACAATTCAACAATCATTTGATCTTCAAACTTAAATAATTTAAAGTTTTATGATAAATATCCGTACATTTTACCAACACTAGTCCACATGATATTGGCTTGAAATTGAACAAGTTGAATATGGCGTTCCATACAAATTGTCGGCGGCCGATTACGTCGGCGGCCGAAAACGATCTGCCCCGCCTTAGGCATAGGCCTATTTGTAAACAAATCCACACTTCGTGTGAAATTAAAATTTCTTTTCCTATTTATATATTTATATTCCCTATTTAATTAGAAAATAAGGAAAAAACTTACGAAATATTCAACGGATTATGTAATATTAGTCATGTTGTAAAATAATTCATTGTTCTGCAATATTAGTTGACACTGTCTGAAACTCTATGCTTTTAATAGGACAAAATGGCGAACTTCCGAATGTTTGGCCCCAGACATCAGTAACCAGAAAACGTGACGTCATCCTTTTTCTCCCTATAACGTGAGCTTTTGGTCCTAATTACCCGTATAATATACTGTGATTAGACATATATATTTTGTGAAATTATCACGTTTTCATTCTATTTTATAACTACTGCTACAGAAGGTCAATTCATGCCCTGCTTGTTTTGATAATAGAGGAAATAGTTAACTAATTCTTCCATGCTTCGATAAATTTATTTATAGGTCTGTGTTCATTTTACAAGGGGATGGTTTGTGATGGTTTATCTTATTAAGAGGTTAGGAATTTTTAGGAAGGTGGGTCTACTACTGGAATTACACAGTGTTAAAGAACAGCTTCTGTTTGAAAACCGAAATCACATTAAACATATAGCTTACATAAAATTTGAAAAAAATTACAGTATTATCACCTAAGAACAGTTGATTTGTAATGTGATTCTTAAACCGTTTACAAACACAACCCTTTACAAATTATTAATTTTCCCATTCTTTAAAATGTAATATGGATATGGATCTTTCCTGAATCCTGATGATGACATAAGTTATGTCGAAATATTTAATCGTGACACGATGGCATGTATCTGATTGCTTGGAATATGTATGTACACTTTCTTACTTGGAGTTTATTAGTGGACCGGACCTTTCGAAGTAGTAGACACGCTTCGTGATTTAGGCCCCACTTTGAAAAGTGTTTTCCTTCATTACCTCATTGTCCGAATGTTTTGAAATTGTATCAGTCTGGTTATATATGAGGTTAGTCATAGAAAAACCATCCAGTTGTCCTAACAGAAATTATTGAGAATAAGCAAATAAACAAAAGGATATAGGCCTATAAACAAATATAAAGGAAATTCTTGTATATTTTGTCAAATAACTTCCAAACAAATGTCCGATTTTGATAGACCCCTTACAAAAGGTTATGCTTTTAATAATGCCTCATATATTTATACCGTGACATGCCTCATATATTTATCCATAGGAAGTTTAATTCCGTAGTTCCCTTTTATATGGCTGGTAAAAGTAAAAGTAAATTATAAAAATGACTGGACGCATCTAAAAAGCTCTGTGCAGTTTAATGCCAACAGGACGGGTATACATTTGTTATTGATAACTACTGCTTGTTTGAAATTATATGTTTAATGAGAATTTTTAATCCATCTATCAATTTCTATATTCAACCTGTCCGTTACGATGGAGTTCAAATTTTATTCAGTCGATAACTTAAACACGAGAACCAACAACAAGCGATATTAATTATAAAATATATCATGTTGTCAAGTTTAGTAGCAAGGTAAATCATTAGGAAAATTGATAAAACAAAAATATGATGTTTACTAAATACATATTTCAAATACGTACATTATAAATAAGGAATTTTTTCAAGGATTTTAGCCATTACCGTAATTACCATTCAATGTTTTCTAAGGTTGTCATACGCAGATTTAATCTGAAACCTTTTAGAAAAATTTCCTTCCGTTGTTCGATTTTTTATATTTCTTTCTCGTTATTGTTTAGGCATCGATTATGGATGGTGATTTTGAGCCAATGGTGGTTCGACCGAACTCTATCTAACCGTCGGATTTATTCTCATTATTTCTGTATAGAAAGATGATACTATATGCATTGTTGACATTTCAATCACGACACCTGTAATACCACGCGAAGGCCGACGGCAAAAACTAGTAAAATAGTTAAACTAATGTTTGTCGAAATGCTTTTATAAGGTACATTATTCTATATAAACACGGATATGTCCAGATATATAATGTACATGATGGTTCTGTGATATTTTATTGATACCAACAATAAAAACAAGTGTTCATGAAATTGATAGCTCCGATGAAGCCCTCTATGTTGACTATTGTAAACCCTTATCTGTGAACAAAAATTGCATAAAGCCCGGCGCACACTTGAGAAATGTTGCTCAGCAAACTACCTCTCGAGGCAATTTCCAATTTCACACCAAAGTACTCGTTGATTACGGTACGTCATTGAGTAAGCGAATGAAATAAAATAATCAGTGCTATCGTTAACAATAAAATTAAATTAAATTCGTACAAAATGAAGATATTCAAATTAAATTAAGTACCGGTAATTAGTAGGTCTACAAATGTTAAGATATGGAAGCAATTAGAACAAATGTTAGCGATTTAATTAAATAATAATTAGCACAGAATAAATAATGTAAATACGTTGTTCATATGATGAATGCTCAAATCAAGTAAGATTAATACAAGTAATATTTCTCTTGTTTGGTAAAATCACACCGAGAATATTCCACCTGTCTTGCCATTATATCCTCCCCAATCACAAGCCATGGATCCTAGGTCCAATCGTGAACTTCAATCTCTGTTTCCACAATCTATCTTTCTGTTTCCACTGTGTATCTCTGTTCCAAAACTACCTTCCTTCATTATTTACAACTCTGTTTCCACCATCTACCTCTCTGTTTGCACCATCTACCTCTCGGTTTCAACCTCCTACATCTCTATTTCTACCATCTATCTCTCCGTTTCGACCATCGGCTTCCATGTTTCCACCATCTACCTCTCTGTTTCCACCATCGACCTCTCTGTTTGCACCACCTAGTGCCACTCTGTTTCCACCATCTACCCGTCTATTTTTACCATCTACCATTGTGTTTCCATCATCTACCTCTCTGTTTGCACTATCTACCTGTCTGTTTCCACCATCGACCTCCATGTTTCCACCATCTACCTCTCTGTTTGCATCATCTACCTCTCTGTGTCCACAATCTACCTCTCTGTTTCCACCATCGACCTCCATGCTTCCACCATCTACCTCTCTGTGGCCACCATCTACCTCTCTGTTTCCACCATCGACCTCCATGCTTCCACCATCTACCTCTCTGTTTCTACCATCTACCACCCTGTTTCCATCACCTACATCTCTGTTTCCACCATCTACCTCTCTGTTACATCATCTACCTCTCCTTTTCTACATCTACCACCCTGTTTCCATCATCTACCTCTCTGTTTCCACCATATATCTCTCTGTTTGCACCATCTACCCCTCTGTTTCCAGCATCTACCTCTATGTTTCTACCATCTACCTCTCTGTTTCCAGCATCTACCTCTATGTTTGCACCATCTACCTCTCTGTTTCCACCATCTACCCGTCTATTTTTACCATCTACCATTGTGTTTCCACCATCTACTTCTCTGTTCCCAACATCTACCTCTCTGTTTCCACCAGATACCTCTCTGTTTCCAGCATCTACCTCTATGTTTCCACCATCTACCACTCTGTTTCCACCATCTACTTCTCTGTTTCACTATCTACCTATCCGTTTGCACCATCTACCTCTCAGTTTTAACTTTTCACCATCTACCACCTTGTTTTCCACCACCCTTATGAATATTAATCTTTAATTTATTTAAAATAAAAAACACAGCAGTTCCAAGTAATGAAAGAATCTCCATAAAAGTCAGGCGCCCCCTATCATTACTATACACCGTATCCAGGGACGCAGCGCCATGTTTTTATGTACTATTTCAGTATGCCTACCTTTTTAACGAAACTTTTTGATATCAAACTTTAAATTACAAATAAACTACCGTTAGCACAATTCTCATTATTCGGATCTTAAGAATTCGTTAAAACAATTATTATTCTGATAAGGAATTGTTTTAAAATAGGAACAATACTCATACAATCGATTTATTTGAAAATATGATAAAGTTATAAAAACAAAATTATCGACCAAAAATTGTGAACAATTGCAAATTTAAAACCGACTTTACTTGTGTATTAACACCAGTGATATCAGAATTTTTCGTAATATATAATAGAGACTATGTGATTCTACAATGACAGAGGATAGTGTCAGGCATTTAAAAAGTAATAGTTTGTGGCTAAATTTAAAGAAAAAATAATAAAATTTAGGCCTTGTTCGTTATGTTCGCGCTAAACACAACAATGCACAGGAAAAAAATCGCTGAGCGTGGCTCTCGTGTGTGCGTATGAACACTGTTTGAGTTAATGTCTAGATATATAGGCTAGCGTTCAAGGTAGTGTAAAAAGTGTGTTTTAAATGTAGATTACTACGTAAATTACATTATGCAATTTCAAATTATAGAAAGCAACACAGTGACTTCCTAATTTATCTTTTAAATTATACATTTTTTGAAATCATAAACAAAATCGACACAAATAATATATGAAACAAACCCAATTTATAATTGCTGCATAGCATAAATTTGATAATTAAAACATCAAATACACTTTTCTGACGTATGCTATTAATTTTCTTATTATAAAATGACGTAAAATTTAATATAACAACGTTTATAGGCCCATGACGAAGGTAGGCCTAGTTGTGGCTACATTGTAAGTAAATGCATTTTTGAAGTGCACGCGCGCACGTTGAACGTCACGTAGCGGCGTATACGTTTATGAACATTGGCTTTGTGTCGGGAATTTAATAATTTAGGCCTAAGAATTGTAATAATAATTCAAAAGTTTGCCGTAAACTATGATTAAATGTAAATGAAAATGTTTTGTTGACCACTCCAGAAAACAAAAGTACCAACACACCATCTTAAAAAAATTCTTTTAACAAACAGTACTTAATAACAAACTACATAGGCCTACCTTAATATTTTCACAGACTACCAAAAAATACAACTGTCATAGCAAATCTGAATGTGCATCTTCTTTAGAATATTTCGCTCATCATTAGATATAAACACGTTGGTAAAACTCCTCAACAAGTAATCTAAAACATACTTATATTGTAATGCTCCTAAAAGCATTTAGTTGCATGCTATTGGGAATTTTATACAATCTTTTCAACGCCGTGCGTTACGCTGGTTGCTATGGGGTGATTGTTTTTTTTCTTAATCGCCATTGCGTGAAAAGAATTGAGGGCGCCTGACTTAATTTGTATATTTATAACAGCAGTGAAAATAATACTTAACTTAAAACTTTCATTTAAATATTTACATCATACATAGTCTGTCTTCTTTATAAAATATTTCAAATCTCTCCTTACTTTTCAAACCGAAGTTAGTCTTGTCTAGACTACCTCTATATCCACATTAGATAAGAAAGTAAGAAATCCTGTTTCCACCCCCAGTCACCTTTTGGTTTGTTATAGCCAATTGGGAAGCGAATACCGAGCCACCATCTACCATCCCTTTTCCACCATCTACATCTCATTTTTCACCATCTTCTCTGTTTTCCACCACCCTTATGAATTATATTAATCTCTAATTTATTAAAATAAAATATAATACATAACTTTCATTTAAATATTTACATCATACATAGTATTCATACAAATCTCTTTATACTTTTCAAATCGAAGTTAGTCTCATCTAGGCGACCACTATAGCCACATTAGATAGTCTCTCTTCATATAGGCTTCTATGAATGGTGTCTTGTTCGAGGTAAGAAATCCTGTTTCCACACCCAGTCACCTTTTGGTTCGTTATAGCCAATTGAGAAGCGAATACCGAGCCACCGTCTACCATCATTTTTCCACCATCTACATCTCTGTTTCCACCATCTTCTCTGTTTTCAACATCTACCACTATGTTTCCACAATCTAGCTCTCTGTTTGAACCATCCTCCTGTCTGTTTGCACCATCGACCTCCATGTTTCCACCATCTACCTCTCTATTTGCACCATCTACCTCTCTGTTTCCACCATCTACCTTTCTGTTTCCAACAGCTACCTCTCTGTTTTCACCATCTACCTCTCCACAATCTACCTTTCAGTTTCCACCATATACCTCTCTGTTTACACCATCTACATCTCTGTTCCCACCACTTACCTCTCTGTTTGCACCATCTACCTCTCTGTGGTCACCATCTACCACTCTGTTTCCACCACCTACCTCTCTGTTTCAACCAACTACTTCTCTGTTTCAACTATCTACCTATCAGTTCCGTTTCTTCATTCAGATCTGTCACCATCTTTCGTCTCTTTCAAATTGATCATTCATTCGTCACCATCCATCATCACAACCTCTCTTTATTACCGTAGATCATTTAGGCCTACCTACCTCCATTCACCACTTCTACACACAATCTCTCTACAATCTACACTCTTGCTACTATACACAAACTCACTTTACCACCATCCACCCTTGATCTACAACTATTCACCCATTTTACTATACACAGTCTTTTTTACTAGGTCCACTATTTAACTACATGGCTTTAATTCATCCCTTGTACTATGAATCTATCTTTACCACCATTATCTACAATTGTTCACCATTCTACTAAACGCACTCTTTCTTCACCACCACCCAGCATTTTTCTACAACTATTCACCGTTGTACTAAACACAATAGTGAGGTTTCGCAAGTTTACGAAATACGAATACAAAAACGGATACTTCATACATTATTGTAACATTTGAATAGAACACCTTAAATATCTTTCACAGTTGGTCAGTATTTTACGACGATCATCAACAATTCATAGGTAGAAAATTTGATATATTTTTTAATACATTTAGGAACTTTCAAAAATTGGAGTGTGACGTATCCGTTTTCGTTTTCGTATTTCGTAAATTTGCGAAATCTCACTATTATCTCTTCACCACAATCTACCATTTATTTAGTAACCTTCACTCCTACAATACATAATTTTCTTTTTACCACCAACCGCCGATTTATCTACTCCATTTATCGATTTCTCTTCCTAATAAAATGAGATCTGAGGTTACAAACATTCATCCACATCCATTCAAACCCTTTTTATTATACAACATCTCTATCTAGTTTACCATTCACCTCTGTCACTACCAATCACTTCTCTTCTTTTTTTTTCTAACACTCTCATCATCGCCAAAAATTAGCTATTTCGTTAGCCAACCTTTTAATACCTATCTGTAACTTCCTTCCAATCTGCAACATTTGCTCCATTTTCCAATACATCTCCTCTTTGCCATCATTTATATAACTTCTGTCTCCATCGCAATTATCATCGTTGCCTCCGCCGTCTTCGTCCTCCTACGTTTAGTATTGAGCTTTCGTTTTGCACAACGTATCCTTCCGCGACGGTCAACGCATTGTCGGGCGTACGCAGTGTCAGTTCTCAGAACAACGCGTTTAGTTTTTCAGGATGGCTACGAACTTGCAAATTTCATCATGACTAAGCTGTACATGATAGCGAGTAGGCCTGATGGATATTTACTTGTTCTGTAAGAAGTCAACAAATGTACCAATGTGAATTTAGATAACTTTGACTACAACAATTTTGATCTAGGTCAAACAAAAAAGCAAAACACCACTTTTTTAGGATGCGAAGGCATAGCCTAGTATGATAGTCCTAGGCTAGGGCCTAAGCAGAGTAGCCTAGCCTCAACTAATTACATTCTACATTGTCTTGAGGGTCTTTTAAAGGTAGAACCCATTCACTCTTGAATTTCACTTAGTTTTAACTAGTTCAAGCTAGACCATGAAAACTGTCGTAGATTTTTCACGCCAAACATCCAGGGAGATTTGGGCATGCGAAATTAAGTATATTTTCATTTTCTCGGTTGCAGAATCGATCCGTCGCGCGAAACGGAAGCCTCACAGTCAAAATTGTCATCGTCGCCCTCGTTATCGTTATTCTCATCCCCTCCACATCGCCCCTCCTCCTCGTCCTCCACGCCGCCGTCACCGCAATCACCAACATAATCAGCGTCGTCGCGGCCATTATCCACCTCTTTCGTCACCACCATCACTGTGTTTGGTTATATGTAAATCCAAGTTGTATGATAACAGATTATTTTATGTGATCTATCTGCCACTTAGCGTTCTAGATGACTGATTGAAAAATATAAATATAAACTTTCCCCAAGGCAGATCTCAAAGTCTTTTTACCACGCTGAACAGCAATTAGCCATTTTTCTAATAAGGACCGTGTTTCTATATTTTGAAGGACTACGTACAATTTAAATAATATGTTTTCTCAGTCTATATGTGTGAGATTTCTACAAAAACGATACAATACAATCTGAATTTAACAAATATTATTGATTACATATTTAAAAAAACTATTTTGTATTACTGTATGTCATAAGCGAATATTTTGTTTACATTATTTTATAATTTTCGATCAAAATCATCTTTTCACGTCTCATATTCTACGTCTTACCTAAGGCAACAATCTCACTTATTATATCGCAACAGCATGCAAAAATATTGAATATCTAATTTGAAGTAAATTGTGTAAATGGAAAATTAACTATTATTTGAATTACAATTTTTTAGAAGTTACAGCATCGAAAAATTACAAATTGCAATTCATTTTCACATAAATAATTTGTTATATATTGATGTTTTGCGTTATAGTAGACACGAATATCCATATGTAATGGTAATTGCAACTTGAATTATAGAAAACTCAATGATGAATATTAAATTTTAAAGTCGATAAATTTCGATCGAAATCTTTGATTTCAGCTACAGTTAATCAACTAGAAGAACTTAATGCGGAACGGCCTTACTACGGTTTTTTTGGATTAGAAAAATAACAAAAGGATATGATTAATATTGCTTGAATTTTTAATCAGGTACTGGATTGACGCTTTCCAAATGTAATTATTTTAAGAGGCTATTTCACTGTTAGAATAAATTAAACTCGCATTTAAAAC
>JAOTQE010001604.1:0-11411 GCA_025631205.1 Nesometra sesokonis
TTATTTAACATCAACAAACATATGTCAAAAGCAATAGTAGGGAACTGTGAACAATTTTTCTGCTTATTGAATGAATAGTTAATTTAAATAAATGAACATCTTAAACCTTGATTCTTTTGCCATTGCAGCCTAATTAATTTGTTGATCAGATACTTGTTAACAAGAGTGACCTCACACTGGTCTGCGCTTTTAACTGATAGTGTGTAAAAATTGGCTACCATTATTTACTACTAAAGGTATGTTGCGTAGATGACGCAGTCAGTTTAACCCATTCATGCCTAAGCCCCTCTCACACAAAGTTACGACCTCATGAGGATTAGAAGGTGAAGATGAGAGAACTTTTGTGAATACACTTACACTCATTTGGAAAAGGTCAGGATCAGATCTGAAAGACATTTGGAAATCATGTTGAAATGTGTTGTAACACCATATAGCCGAGTCTCTCAGAACCAGTCAGGTAGTTTGTCTCTTGCTTAATTGGGGAAATAACGTATCATTTTCAGAACTTATTTCATAGCAAAACCTCATAAGGGTTTAGATTTAGTTTTATTGAACGAACATATCTACATTAGAAAACATCCAAATTCACATGCATAACTTAAATTATTATCAATTTATTAATCAACAATGATTAAAAAGTCTCTTTTTCTCAATCATCTGTTCTCTTTAGTAATTAATACAATATTTTTTTAACCACTTTTAAAGGGCATTGCTTTCAAATTTGTGTAGCATCGAAAAAAATATCCTACTTTCAACAATATTCCATTAAAATTGATAAATATAATACTGATCTGCTATATTATGTCATTTTATTACTTCTATGATAAATTATTGAAGAAATCATCCAGACCTAGACTAACAGTGTTCAATAACTTTTTGGGGTTTTTTTCTACTCAAGAATAAAATGAAAAATTACACTATGCAGGTCACTGATCCATTATTTTTTAAATAATAAACATGTAAATTTTTAAACAAATGTAATTTTTTTAGTGAATTTGGGGATATTGGAAGGAATAAGTCCCTTAACTTGTAAGACTTTAAATGTTGTTAGTAACATTGTTACCATGATTTGCCACTTGCGTTTTAATAATGAATACATTCAGAGGTTTGGTATGATTTCTTCTAGTTACAGCACCAGTATCAACATCATATCCAACATTAAACATTTACCTGATTCATCTGTTCAGTGAAATTGCTTATTTCATAGTCACATTTGGTAATTTGTCACTTCAATTGAATAAAGATTATTTTTAGAAGGTTTAGTTTCTTTTATTTTTTTATCATGTTCAACAAAGGTTTTAATAGTACCAGATGGTGTCATCTATTTAGTGATGTTTGCTTCAAAGACGTTTATAGCTTTCTTACTCCCGAGTAAAGATTTTGTTTCATTACTAGTTTCAACACCATGTTCAGTAGTACCAGATTCAGAAGTATAGTTTATTTAGTGACATTTCTTAAATGTTAATTACATTTCATAATTTGCCACTTTCTTGCAATTGAGTATAGATTGAATTCAGATGGTTTGGTTTCATTACCAGTTTCAACATCATATATTGTGTTTCAGTCACATTTGACTTTCTTAAAATTGAGTAAAGTTTCAGTATCATGTCCTGTGTAAATATAGTTTTCAGTTTTAAAATATTAAATGGTGTTTTCTGTTCTATTTGATGATTTGTCACATTCTTACACTAGAGTAATGTTATTTTCAGTACCAGTTTCAACATCATATTCCATGTAAACAAGGTTTTGAATTGTACCAGATTCAACGGTTTCATGTATTAGTGACATGGTTTTGTCACATTTGATGATTTATCGCATTCTTACACTTGTAAAGGTTATTTTCAGAGTGTTTGGTTTCAATACCAGTTTCAGCATCATTATTCCATGTAAATAAAGTTTTCATTTGTACCAGATTCAACGGTGGCATCTATTAGTGACATGATTTTTGTCACATTTGATGACTCATCATTCACATTTGATGATTTGTCACTGTCTTACACATGTGTAAAGATTGTTTTCACTTCACATGGTTTGGTTTGATTTCCAGTTTTAACATCCTATCCTGTGTAAATAAAGTTTTCATTTGTACCAGATTTAACGGTGTCATAGTGACATAGTTTTAGTCAACATTTGATGTATTTGTCACTTTCTTACAATTGTTTAAAGGTTATTTTCACATGGTTTGGTTTCATTTCCAGTTTCAACATCATATCCTACGTAAATAAAATTTTCAATTGTACCAGATTCAGCAGTGTCATCAACAATATTGTTAGTCACATACTCATTAGATACTCCAACATGATTAAGCTCCTGTGTGTGGTTATCACTCAGTTGAACTGAATTTGTAGTTCCATTTTGTTTTGGTTCTTTCCTCTTGCACACACAAACACCAATAATAAAGCAGAGTACTAAGAGTAGGACTCCTCCAATGCTAGCCCCAATGATGGTAGGCAGTGCTATGCCATTAGAAGAAGCAGGCAGAGAAGTAGATGGTACACTGGTAGGTTGTATCCCTCCAATGCTAGCCCCAGTGATAGTAGGCAGTGCTATGCCATTAGAAGAAGCAGGCAGAGAAGTAGATGGTACACTTGTAGGTTGTATTCCTGAGTCTGATGTTGTTACCATTGAAGTTCTGTTCTCATCATTTGTGTTACTTAAATTACAGCTGTGTTCAGTATTGGTACAGGTAAAGGAACTTTGTAAATCATCAGCTTGAAGAATAAAAGTATAATTTAAGTAAGTGAGTGAATTAGTAATTTGTCGCAAATCTTGAATTTTTTCACTATTATTTAACCATTGAAGCTCAACAAGTGGTTTACCAGGTTCAGAATAACATGAAATAGTTATGCTTGAGCCAACGAAATCAGGTGAAAAGTTAAAAGATTCACAGATTGGGTACACCGGAGATGGAGTATAGTAAGCCAAAATTACAACACCAGATGACACCAGCACTACTTCACCTGTACTCTTAAGAGATACTTCACATGTGTAATTGTTTCCATTTAGTAGATAACCAAGATTCCGTCCTTTCACCTGGTCTATTCGAACATCTGTTGTACTGTGGTTATTGTAAGCCTCTGCTTCTCTTCCTAGATTATTTGTTGTCAGCATGCCATCTCTGTAAATCATTGTCCGGTCACCTGTTGGTGTTTCTCTGTACCAAGAAATTGAGTAGTCTGTACCATTTGATACTGAACATATTATATTACTGCTAGAGCCTTCAAAAGAAGCTAAACTTCCATGTGTCACCTCTGCAAATTCTACATCATGACCAACTGAATTACCTATGACCAACTGTACACAGACAAATAGTAGTGTAATATAGCCTCCTTCCATATCAACATATGCCAACTGTTGGATATGCTTCTTTGAATGATAGTTTGAGTGAAGATTTATTTTGCTTTAAAATACATGCACATGGAAGAATTATGTTTTTATAACTGTCTGTTGAATAGTATGATTTCCTAGTATCATATGTGCTTATTATTTCCTTTTGCACACAAAGCCTTTATACTATGTTTATTCAGTGACTGTGAATATGACTTTTAGATAGATCTGTTGTGATGTAAGTTTGTTAACTCATTGTTTTCTATAGCTTTGTATTATCAGGAACTTTACTAGACATTATTCATGCGTCAGTGCAATTTCAGGAGTTTTTGATCAACTCTCTCAAAATGGACCTCTGAAAAACTGAATTTTACATTAAACCAGATCTTTTAGGAACCTAAAATCATGAAAAATCCAATGGGAAAACTTCACTCTCTAAACCAAACTAAACAAACCCAAGGTTGTCCGGTCTGGTGTTTCTCTGTACCAAGAAATTGAGTAGTCTGTATCATTTGACACTGAGCATATTAACGTACCACTAGACCCTTCAAAAGAAGGTAAAGCTCCATGTGACACCTCTTCAAATTTTACATCATGAGCAACTGAATTAGCTACAACCAACTGTACACAGACAAATAGTAGTGTATAGCGTCCTTCCATATCAAACTATGTCTACTGTCAGATAAGGCTGCTTTGATAGTTTGAGTAAACTTTTCTTTGCTTTACATCACAATAGATCTATTTTAAAATCATAGACACGGTCACTGAATAAACACAAAATACAAGCATTGTATCATACAGTTTTTAAAAAAGGAGATAATATAATGAATAGAATACTAGGAAACTACAGACAGTTAAAAAATGAATTTATAAATTGTAAGAAATGCATAAAATTACAGTGTTGCTGTAGCTGGTGGTTACCATGCTTGCCTTCCAATCCCGAGGTCCTGGGTTCAAACCTGGCTGAACGGTAGGTTGGTTCCCTCGACTTAACAATGGAACTCCCCAAGCTTCATATGAAACTTGGTTTAGAAAGCATGGCGTAGATCTCATCCTGTAAGTGGCAAGTAAAACTTGCTGTTGGATGTGACATGAAAAAAAAAAAATTATCCTACTTATTTATTCCACCTTGAGGTGTTTCTCTGTACCAGGCAATTGATTAACCTGTAGCATTTAATACTGAGCATAGTAAACTAATAGAAGCTCTATCACTTGTAAGCAATATTAATCCCGATGTTACTGTCTTAAATTCTACATAATAATCAATTGAGTTTTACCATCATCTGGAGTGGTGCTGTAGCTTGGTGGTTAGCATGCTTGGCTTCCAATCCTGATTCCTGGGTTCGAACCTGGCTGAACACTAGGTTGGTTCCTATGACTTAACAACGCTACTCCCTAAGCCGCATAATGAGACTTAACTATAGAGAGCATGGCGTAGATGTCATCCTGTAAGCAGGGAGAAAACGTGCTGTTGGATGCGACACACAAAAAAAGTTTTAGAAAATCTGTACACAAACAAACAACAGTGTAATCAAATGTCCTTCCATATCCACTAATGACAAAAATGCCATTGGAATCATAGTAGAGTGAATTTTTCTAAGCTTTAAATGAACTTTCAAGGAAGGAATATTAAATTTTTATGTAGGTGTCTGCTCTTTCTATATTATTTCCTTTATTTGATAGTACTCAAAGTCTATAATGATTCAGTGCAAACTTTCTTTTAACATCACTTAACATGAATCCATTTCAGAGTCTCCAAACCTCCATCATCATTCGGGTCACACCCATGTGAATAACTTTCTTATATTAACAACCGATGGACTGTTGCCTTTATTCGCCCAATTTGTATGTACCAATCATACAACAAAATTTAGCATGATAGGCCTGCAAAATACAAAGGCTTTTCCTACAACACCAGTGTGATTGGCCTGCAAAACACCCAGACTTCCCCTATCACAACAGTGTGATAGTCCTACAAAACACACAAGCTTCCCTTATCAGAGAACATTTGTCACTCTTGAATTGTTAAAGCACCTGTCACATCAAACCGGATTGCACAAACGGACAAGGTAAGGAAGAAAAACCACTCATCCGGTCATTTCCGTTGGCAAAATTTGTCATGGTTTCATCTCGAGAGTTGCAAAGTAACAGACGTTGAACGGTTAAAACGAAAAACAAACGTACAAGAAACAAAACAAAAACGGATGAACAACGGACTGACTAACGAACACCAACGGATGCGAACGAAAAGACAACAGACATTTAACGGATAAAGTGCGTACACAATTTAGGAATACCTGAGAACTAACGGACAAACCGGACTAGTACCGACGGAGCAACGGAAAAGAAACGAGGAATAAACGGATACAACGTATCGCTACAAGGGGGTATCCAGGATTTGGACTAGGGTGGGGGTACCCCACCCCGAAGGCAAAAAACAAATATTTCTTCTATTTTAAAGTTGTTTTTTTTTATGGGATCGTTGAGCTTTATAATCCTTTTCCTCTGACGGGTAATTGAGGCCACAGTCTTCATATTTATTTACTAATTTTACTATTTCTAACTCTGAGTTTCGGGTATTGAGCCTGCAGAGTTCCAAAATCAGTCTTCAAGCTCTCAGCGGGTGAAAAATCAAGAAATTCGCATGCCAAAGGAAAAAGGGAGAGGAAAAAATGAAGAAATATCCTCGCCAGCTCCTACTACCCAAGATACTACAATGAAGCTGCATCTTCGGTCTATGTCCGTTCTTGATGCGTTTCTTTGCCTGTGTTTTTTCGTTTCTTCAGTTAAACTTGCGTTACCTATCCGTTTATTGTCAGTTCTATTTCCTAACGCTTCCGGTACTTATGCGTAACTGTCCGTCGAGCATTCGGTATAGGTACTGTACTTCTACGTTTTGTCCGTTTTGTTGTCCGATAATAATCCGGTGAGTAATAACAGTCACCGGAGACGAACGGAGGCTAACAGAGAAGTTCAGTATGAGAAACGAACGAGAGACTGATAAAACGAAAGCTTAACGGATAAGTAACGAATACGTAACAGCGATTTTTTCCGGTCGACTTCCGGTCTAAGTTTTGTGCATGTTCAAAATATCTCACCGTTCATACCGGATGTTGCCGGTCATGCAACGGAGTCGATGGAGGAAAACAGGAAACTGAGTGGATACTAAACGGAAACTAACGTACATCAATGGACTGCCATTTCTGCTCTCCGTTTTCTCTCCGTTTGTGCAATCCGGTGAGGTGTGACAGGGCCTTAAGTCAGTATGTATTCTACGCAATGTACAATCAATTCAACAACTAAAGTCGCACCTGGATATCTAAATTTTACCTTGCGTGCCTCAACATTGATGGTGCTGTTTGTTTGTTAACCTCCAAATTTTAATAATCTTACGAACACTAAATTCATTGTAAGGTTCAGTAACTGTCTAAAATATTCTGGGAAAACTGTTATGATGAACATTTGTTAAGATAATAAAAATTGTTTTTATTATCTGGAACTAGACCTTAAACCATGATGTCATATGTGTCATAAAATTATTCTTGAACTATTTTGACACCATGAAATGTTACCTTATTTGGAATTTAAAACACCTCTAAATGCAACATACTGTAATGCATTAATACAATGGAAACAAGTATTTGTCAAGAAGTGGGGACATTTTCATGGTCATTCTAATGCAAGAGATTTAAGCTTAAATGTTGACCTAATGATTTTGTAGGTCCTTGCTGAGTAAATATTCTATGTAGCAAGAGTTTACAATTATTGGGCTAACAATAAATATTCCATCAATGCTTCATGTGCTTCTGGATTACATTGTTATAAAACGGTCTTAAGTGGCAGTTTTACGCTGTACGCTGCTTTCCTAAAATGTGTGTTCAAGTACTATTATTTAAAAGTTCAATACCTTGCTTATTATGAAACAATGATTTCTGAAATCTTTGTCAATCTTAACATATGCCATTACTGTTCACCAGTTACTTATTATCAACCAATGCATTGAAAAATAGTTCAATTTGGGAAAATTTCATTTAAAAATGGGAAAATTTAACAAAACCTTAACAATTTCCTGAAGAAAACTAAATTATGGGAGAAAATTTAATAATTCCATGAGCTAGGAGATGATCCAAAATTCCTGGAGCCTTGGGAGCTCCGTATTTCAAAATATACCGATATAAGAAGCTGTCAATTTAATTGCCTATTTAATAAGCTTTTTGGTATGTTTTGTGTTTCTGTCTGTATATTCAACTAAAGGGTCTCAAAACAGTTTTACCTTTAAAACTATTTTTTAATCGCATAGTTTTAAAATAAATATGATAGTTACAGATTGATTTAATTTTTTAGATTCACTTTCATGGATTTGCTTTATTACAGAAAGAATAGGTACGAATTTGAATTTGAAACACTTCTAGTTTAGCATGAGATTCGGTTTTTTGGGCAGTTGTTTTTTTAATAGTTGACTGCATCATGTATTATTAATTGTTATTGTTATCTATATCATATTCCATCAGAACATGGTCAAAAAATAAAGGGAATTAAGCATTAAACATTCCTGATGCCAGACGTTCCAACCTCTGAAGTTTAAAATTTGGGAGATTTTTCAAATTGTGCCCTCTATCTTAAAATACTGTGCCTTCTACTGCGTTTTATGATGGAAGGGCTGAAAACAGACCAGAAAGGTGTTAACTAGTGCCAATTACTATAAATTTAGGATTTACGCAATTTTTTATTTTAAAAGTACTTTAGTGATTAAATGTTATTCTATGCAAAATTATGGTGCTAGAACATGTTTAAATTTTAACAGAAAATCGGGAGATTGCTTAAAAAAATCGGGAGACTGTTAAATTTTTGGGAGACTCCCTGACAAATCAGGAAGATTGGAATCACTTTCATGTAAATCTAATGAGAGTACACCGAAACCGGCTATGCCAACAATATTTCTGTAGAATTCAAAATTTTGCACATAGGCTGAACCATCTCCTACCTGCAGAACGTTCAATAAAATATAATCTCAGAAAGTTAAATCCATTACCTCTTCCAAAATTAAAAACGGAAAGATCAAAAAAATTTATTATTAACTATGGCATTTTTAAAGGTTGGTAATCTCGGTTCTGTTGCTGTTGGTTTACGAACCCTGGTCTCAGTTTTTTAATGTTTGGTCAAAGTTGACTACAGTATTGTACGTCTGTTTTAATTCTTGATGTTATATATTTGCTTTTTTTTACACTTCAATTTGGTTCTTTGTACCTGATTGCAATAAAGCTAATAAAGTAAGTAAATTATGAGAGTAATATTTTCTTTAACACGTTCACTGCCAGACCAATTTTCCTGTTTCATTCCAGTGTGCCAGAACAGGTTTATATGTACAAATATTGTTTTTTCAGGTTTTATTTAGTCACATATCATCAAAATAGAGTGTCTAATATTTCGGCGGGAAAATATTAGGTGACGAGTATACTCGTCGTTGGCACTTGGAAAGAAATGTTCTTGCCTACGCCAGTGGCGAGTTTACTGGCCTGCATTGAAAATACTATTGTTATCAGTGACGAGTTTACTCGCCTGCATTAAACTGCCTGAAATAAAACACAACAAACAAACGGAAGTTTTTTCAACATTATCGTCTTGGTGTATCTTCCCTGAATTACTCCTTGAGAGGCTGTAAGTTTACGATGTACGCATGTGTCGTGAGAAACGTTATAAAGGTATACTTTTTTTGACGAGTATACTCGTCACTGGCGCACACAGCAACACCCGGTTGGCGAGTATACTCGTCGCTGGCAGTCAACATGTTAACCTGGCACACACTTGAGAAATTGTGCTCAGCAAACTGTCTGGTGAGACACCTTGTTCAGCATTTCCCTTTTGCTGCACACTATATTCTTTGAGATCGCAAGAGTCTTGAACAATTCGATTTGTGAAGAAATTTGAATTCAAATTTATGAAACGTGACAGGCTCATTGGACATTTAGCCTCTGATGATTAGTGTCTCAAAATTATGTATAAACACATACTTTATATTTGTTTTCAGAAACCTTTTTGAGCCACTCCATGATTTATTTCCTTTTCTTTTTTCAATCTTTTACTTCGTTTTTGTTAACTTATATATTTTTATGATGAATTAACACTTTTAAATCTAGTCTTAATCATACAAATAAAACACATTTACAACATATAAACCTTTATTTATAAAAATATTTAATGTATATAGTCAGAGTCTTCTTTAAGTAATATTTCCATTGCTTTCCACACCCAGTACCTTTTGGTTTCTAAGCCAATTGGGAAGCGAATTACTAGAAGGTAGTTGAATCAGAGCAATTCAGTTAATTTTGGTTGATGTTGTTCATAGTAACAGTAGAATAGTAAGCATATTGCTTTAGCTTTGTCACACACTTTTGTCACACACTGACTTACGAGGCACTTTACTTACTAAAAGGTTAACGCACACTGTAAGCAAAGTGCTTTGTGAGGCAGAGAAAAAAAAGGAAACCAAAGGAGGGATAATTCAAAATTTTAAAGTAGAGTGATTTATAAATCATGAAACAGTTTCTTCCCTCTAAAGTTATGTAATGTAGTTCGATTTATGTCGTTCGATTTATATAGCGCCTTATACAATAGAGTCTCAAGGCGCTGTGGACCAGGTTTTACACATTCATATGACTTTATACGCCCCTAAGGGTCACGTCATGTCCTGCTGCCTGATAAAGGCGCTCATTCATCTGTCCACGGCAGGGGATGTATGGACCAGTATACCGGGGTAACCCCCTACTCGTCTCGAAAGATGTACTGGGTTCTTTATAGTGCACACGAGCCATATGTATACACTGGGCCTACGGTTTATAGTCCTTATCCGAGTAAACTTGTTCCACCACCAGAACCATGGTATACAAATTCTGCTTATTATGATTTGATTATATACAACACTTGTGTCCTTTATAACAACTCATTATCTATCCAACAGACTTTCGTTTCCACCTTAATGTGATATCACAGTTGACTCGAAAAAAATTTGTGGGAGAATTTTTAAATGATAACGGACTAAAAAAACATGTACACGTTTAGCCGCCACATATAAAAACTCCCAAGAGCCACAATTGTTTGTACAAAGGTTTATTTATTTTTTGCTTGTCAAAACCAAAATTGGGATTTAAGCCTCCCTAAAAACAATCCTGGATTCGCCCCTGACCACTTACTTCGTCATCCTCAACCATATAAATGTCCCAAGAAGAAGCATTTGAGGCTAGTCATGGTATAGCCACCCAGGAAGTAATTAAGAAATAAACAACAGGAAATATAAACAAATACAAATAAATTTTGTGTATATTTCGTCAATTAATTCAGTTATAGATGTCCGATTTTAATAATTGACCCCTCATTTTAAAGCTTACAAATAGTGTAATATGGTTTTAAAAAAAGCTGAATTTCCAATGTATCTACAACTTTGTGGTTTTGCTATGGCATGCGTCATTTGGAGGCAATGGTTGCTATGGTTTTTGTAAAGAGCTGTAATATGCCTCTTCTCTAGGCTGTAAATCTGTGTACATTTGCAAATCTGTATTACTAGAAATTGGTTCACTGAAGTTCAAGTACCCAGATGTACTTGGTTCAGTTGCAGTTGAGATTTCTACCTTGACTTTTCTAGGAGGCCTTGTGGTTGGTTGCTTAACATCGATGTATTCTAGAGCTGATTGGCCCGGTACAAATGTGCTTAAGTTTTCTATTCCATCTTTTCTAAGGGGCCTTGGTTTTGGTTGCTTAACATTGGTGTACTCTGGAACTGATTCATCTTGTACAATTGTGGTTGAGATTTCAACCCCATCTTTTCCAGGAGGCCTAGTTGTTAATTCTTTAACATTGATGTATTGTGAAGCTAATTGACGTTCTAAAGTTGTGTTTGTCATTTCTATTCCTAGAGTTTCTTTCTGCACACTCAATATCTTATTGATTTTTTCGTCAGTTACTTCCTTATGCTGTTTCAACTTTCTATAGAAATGGATATTAGCAATTGCCTCACCAAAAACCAGAATGATAAGTATTGCTATTATGGTAGATAGGATAATGACAGTGTAGGATGATTTGTTCTCACA
>JAOTQE010001615.1:0-11411 GCA_025631205.1 Nesometra sesokonis
CAAGTTCGATTAGAATGCAACTCTTCTCACAATCAACATGGTACTCACGTGACAGCACTAGTCCTTTTTGTACGCATTCTGCTTGATATGCAGATGCCTTTACGACTTAGCCATTGGGACTAACGTGGCGAGTTCAAGTTCGATTAGAATGCAACTATTCTCACAATCAACACGGTACTCACGTGACAATATATAAATATACAAGGTATATCTACTTGGCGGTTTAAAATCACTTCTGATTTAAATTAAGATTAAAATTATATATATATATATATAAATATATATATGGCAGGAGGAGACAAAGACACACAAACAACAAAACAACAAGCAAACGAAAAAATAACCTTTCCACATACAAGAGACAAAGACAACACGGGTGAGAACAGAGAAAAGAGTTGTAAGATACCGTACAAAAGGCAAAAGGCACGTTCTATAAGTGTTTCTGACAGGGCAGGTCGATAGGGTAATAAGAAAGACAGGTTTTGGCCATTGAAGAACTAATTTTTGTATTTGGAGATTGAGATAAGATAAATATTTTAGTTTGAATGCATTGATTGAGGATTCTTTTAGGTTTTCATTTAGAGAAGAGTGTTCCAAAGTAATGGATCAGTATGAATAATTGAATTGCGAATCGTGAATAGAATGGTTAATTTTTATGTATTTGTTAGCACTTCGTGTGTCGTAATTGTGAAATTCATTATTTTTTTTAAAAGGAACCGTTTAAGGTAGAAGTTTTAAAGTCTATCGTAGATTTTAGACCCTATCAAGGTTTTAAAATATTGTACAAATTTTAATTTTAAGAAATAATCTCATAAATATATGCCAGTATTCTAAAAAGTGTTGCTAGAAAATTTAGGCAATCTCAATTATTGTATTTTCAAAAATCCTCTTTATTACGAGGATGTTATGGAACAACAGACCTGTGGAAACGTTTTAATAAAGTAAACGGGTTTTCTTTAATGTTCGGAAATTGGATTAGATGCGGTATTCTTAAAGTTAAAGATAGGCCTATAGTGATTGAAGACCGATTTTTGTACACAGATGAATTAAACTTGTTGATAAACGGAATTGGATAGTTCAATACTTATCCTTAATGACTTAATATATTCTTTTAATGTTATGCATAGGGTAAATACAACTGTACATGTACAGGACTGGTGCAATTTAAATAAAAACAAATGTACAATTATTCTATTTAAAAGAAATGTATAGAGTTTTTAAAGTGTCAAACTAAATGTTTTTTAATGATATAATTGATTGGGAATTATTAGAGAAAACAAGCTTAGACAGTTGAACTTTAAAGACTTACACAATATTTTTCCAACTAGAAAGAGACTTTTTATGTTGAAACTAGTAGATTCCAATGCATGTCAGCAGTGCAATGTTATTGAAAACGACGCTCATTTTTCTTTGAATATAACGGTCTTAAAATTTTTTTGGAATCTTGTAAATATTTGTACTTTATGTAAAAAATGATTTTGAAATTAATTTCAAAAACATTATTCTCGGAACTGGAAATTTATACATCGACCATTTTTATCAATTGGCGTGTTTTGTATCTATAAATCAAATATCTTACAATTGTTAGATAAGTGAAATTATCGATTATGATCTGTTTTAAAAGAGATAAGCATTCTATCTAAAACATCTTGAAAAATATATACATCATGCTCATGCTTTGTTTTTGTTTATTACACTTAATCTTATGTGAAAGTTCTTTAAAATAAAACCAAAATTACGCTTACTTGCTTACTAGCAGTGTATATTGGGGAAACTGCAAGAAAATTTAAAACAACACTAATCGAACACAAAAAAGACGTACAACAAAACGCAATCTCTACAGTACGCACGCGATCTACTAGAAAGTCATCATCATCTACCGTCAATAAATCAGCGATCACAGACCACATGATGAATCAATTCAATCATTTGCCAGATTGGACATCCGGGAAAATTGTAGAAAAGGCATTCCCATATTTGGAAAGAAAAATTAAAGAATCAATCTGGATACGAAAAACTAAGATCCAACATCTACAACAGCCTTCTTGAAAAGAGTGGAAGATCAACCATTGGTGGCGCCCGCCAAAAAACACCAGGAGGAAAAAAGAAATCTGAAAACCAGACACAATCGTACTGACGATGTTGACTGGAAGTCAACGAAACGTATACAAGTAAGCGTCATTTTGGTTTTATTTCAAAGAACTTTCACATAATATTATATCTATGAAAACTGATGAAATTTTATCAGCAATTAAGATTAACCTATGGACAGGATTTTGTTCATGATTTACGCCACCAAGAAAAGATCGAACGACTATTTTCGCGGGAAAGAAACAAAAGAGTATTAGCTTTAAGATGCAAATCAACCGGGATCACCCACCCAAGCATACGTTTGAAGTGCCCTGTTCACACAGAAAATGCTTGTCGTATCTAAGCGGAAAAAGAGCCGCAGTGAAATTATTAGAGTGAAATCTACGAACATCAAGAAACTGGAACACAAGATCACAGAAGGTAGGACAAAGTTAACTACAAACATTAAAACGGAGGACCAAACTAAAATTTATGAACACCATCGCAAAGAGGTGGAATACCTAACAACAAAAAAACATACACATCAAGAAACTTAACACTTGAATGAAGAAAGACAAACAGCATTTCTTTAGCACACGAACATTGATTTAAGTGGTACACAACTAAAAAAATGAGTGATAAATAAATTAGAAAAAAAGGAAATTGGAAGATAGCGAAATATCTTTGCTGAACAAGGGTTTAAATTTCGCGCTTGTCCAGCCAAAACTACCGATATAGGATCTAATTGTTATAACAGAAGCGGCCTGTCAACATGTGCCCGATATAATTATAATAATCATGCGATAATCAAAGAGACGAAATAAGAGAAAAATTTGTAAGCATAATTAAATCTACGCCCTCACCCAATAACATAAATAAAAAAGAACGATCCGCATTAACAAATCTTAAAACCGATAAGAACATAACGATACTCCCAGCAGACAATGGAAGAGTAGTAGTTATTCTCGACACGATCTAATATGAACAGAAACTTAACGACATGCTCGCGGACAACACTACCTCATGAAACTAAGGATCCGACAGCTCAATATAAGCGGAAATTAACGGAATTTATAAAAACATTACTTACCAACAAAATTACCTTTAAACAAAAGCAATTTCTGTTTCCGACGTCAGAAATCAGAGTCCATCTGCTATAATTTATCTAGAAGTCTGGCGGACATGCTTATTCCCCTAGTTGGTAATACCAGCCTACCATATTAATAACTCTAAAGAACTAATACCCATGATCAGAAACACCACTCTCCAGCTAAACGAAACGTTGGTGTCTTTTGACGTGGTATCCCTGTTTACGGAGGCATGTCAAGTCATCAGATCGAGACTTATACAGGACCATACTCTAAAAAACAGAAATTTTCTTACTGCTGAGGACATCATGGAATTGATAGTTTTCACCCTGAACACTACGTATTTTAGTTTTAGGGGAGAGTTATACAAACAAAAACAGGGAGCAGCTATGGGTTCGCCAGTGTCCCATATCGTAGCCAATCTGTTTATGGAGCATATCGAGCAAAATGCGATATCATCCGCACTGCCTAACATCAAACCTCGTTTTTGGATTAGATACGTAGATGATGTCTTAGCTATTGTTAATCGTGAACATATGACATAGACTCTCACCATGGAGACTCTGACGCCAAATCACATCAGTTTCCTAGATGTCAGCATACACTTGGTTAATAACATATAGTGTAAACAGGAAGCCGACTCACACCAACCAATACCTACATTACACCTCAAACTACCCCATCCAACACAAACATAGCGTAGTACGAACACTTTTACATAGAAAGGAAACACTTATAACAGAAGAAAATGACAAATGACAAATGACAAATCCACAGAGGAACAAATTATAAAACAAACTCTCTTCACGTGCGGATATCCGAAAAACACTGTTTTGAAAATTAAATCGCGTATGAAAGATCAAGACAAGCACTCAACACCATCACAAGTAGAAATGAAAGAAAACATGTCGATTTCATACGTAAGCGGTTTGTCGGAAAAAAACCAAAAGAACCAACCACATCAATTCAAACCTACAAACACACTACGCAGCATTTTGGTCCATCCCAAAGATTGGAACCCAGAAGAAAACATATGCGGTGGCATCTACTCCATAGGATGTTTAAGTTGCTCTGCGGTGTATATTGGGGAAACTAGAAGAAAATTTAAAACAAGACTAAACGAACACAAAAAAGACGTACAACAAAACGCAATCTCTACAGTATGCACGCGATCTACTAGAAAGTCATCATCTACCGTCAACAAATCAGAGATCACAGACTTATGAATCAATTCAATCATTTGCCAGATTGGACATCCGGAAAAATTGTAGAAAAGGCATTCCCATATTTGGAAAGAAAAATTAAAGAATCAATCTGGATACGGAAAACTAAGAATAATATGCATCGAGACGAGCTGGGGGCATACCAATTGTCCAACATCTACAACAGCCTTCTTGAAAAGAGTGGAAGTTCAACCGTTGGTGGCGCCCGCCAAAAAAACAGCAGGAGGAAGAAAGAAATCTAAAAACAAGACACAATCGTACTTACGATGTTGAATGGAAGTCAACGAAACGTATACAAGTAAGCGTAATTTTGGTTTTATTTCAAAAAACTTTCACATAATATTATATCTATGAAAACCTATGAAATTTTATTAACACTTAATCTTGATATTTTTCTTTTTCAAAGAAATTAATATTTTAAAGTATGAAAATTAAACATTAAAGAATGAATATAACTTATATAACAATATATAATCCTAGATGTATATATGTATGTATGTATATATGTATGTATATATGTATGTATATATGTATGTATGTGTGTGATGTGTATACGTTTGAATATATGTACGTATGTATGTATATATGTTTGGAAGTTCTTGGAAATATATGTGTATGTATTTATGTCTATAATATGTGAGTTTGTGTATGTGTGTGGCTGTGTGTGTTTGTGGTGGAGGGGGTGCTTCAAATGGTAAGATTTGCTTCCTCTCTGTCATTTCTAGGCCGATGTGGCTTCTGATATCTGACTAGATTTGAAACTAACGAAATGTTACTTCTCCCACATTTAACAATGCATTTTAATTTGGCTTGTTTAATCTTATAGGACTTGGTTGGGACAAACAAACATCAACAGAGAATTCTCAACTATGAAAATTGTATCAAATGTGTCTTGTACGTCATCACTCCAAGACCAAAGTGCGAGTGTTACAATCGCTAATGTAAAAAACAACAACTAATGTAGAAACGACCGCTAATGTAGAAAACTCAACAGCTTATGTAGAAAAATCCTAGCCAATGTAGAACGATCAACAGCTAATGTAGAAAACTGAAATTGCCTCACAGCTAATGAGATACAAGCAACAGCTAATGTAAAAAAACTGCAATACCATTGAATGAAACATGAATGGAACTAAAGTACTGTTACCTGCGCATTTTACAGTGGCCCGTAAACGCTGTGTTAACATTTTTTTAAAGACTTGGGGAAGACGGGGCAGGTTGCATCAATTAAAAATAATATTATATTACAGCATAATTGATTGAAACATGGGCAAAACTAAAGTACTGTTACCTGCGTAGTGGCACGTAAACGGTGTGTTAACACCGTTTAAATGACACGAGGAAGACGGGACAGGTTGCATTACCAAAAATAATATTACAATGCTAATTCATTGAAACATGGGCGGAACTAAAGTAATGGTACCTGCACATTCCCAAGTGGCGCGTAAACGTTATGTTAACAGATTTTAAATGACTAGGAGAAGACGGGGCAAGTTGGATCACTAAAAATAATATTATAGTATTACAATACCATTGATTGAAACAGGAGAGGAACTATTCCCCACTGGCGCGTAAACGCTGTGTTAAAATTGTTTAAAAGACAAGGTAAATATTATTTTCATTGATGCAACCTGCCCCGTCTTCCCCATGTCATTTAAACAATTGTAATACTGCATTTTCGCACCACTGGGTATATACAAGTACTTTGGTTCTGCCAATGTTTCAATCAATGGTATTGTAATATTATACAATTTATTGTTTTTAGTGTGTCAACCTGCCCCGCCTTCCCCTAGTCATTGAAACATTGTTAACACAGCGTTTACGAGCCACTCGGGAACATGCAGGTAAAACATTATTTTAGTTCCGTCTATGTTTCAATGATGGTGATGCAACCTGCCCCTTCTTCCTCGTGTCATTTAATCAATGCTAACAGCGTTTATGCGACACTGTGGAATATGCAGGTAACATTACTTCAATTCCGCCCATGTTTCAACGACTAGTATTGTAATTATTACAATAGGCCTATTATATTTATTGATGCAACCTGCCCCGTCTTTCCGTGTCATTTAAACAATGTTAACACAGCGTTTAGGCGCCACTGAGGAATATGCAGGTAACATTACTTTATTTCCGCCCATATTTCAATAAATAGTATTGTAATATTACAATGTAATTTTAGTGATGCTTCCTGCCCCGTTTTCCCCATGTCATTTTAAAGGCAACACACTAACGTTCATACTTGAGAAATGTACCTTGCCGGTCTTGTCAGTCTTTAACGCAGGACCATATATCCCCTTAGCTTAACTCCTTGACCGTACAATAAGTCCCAAGCCTACCAATGGGTTTTAGTCCAGTTACCAAAATGTGCAATTGTCCAAAATGTGCAGGCAACTCCACTTTTAACTGCAAACTTTGGTAAAAGTTGATCCCGTCAGGTATAGGTGCACTATCGGAACATTTTGGTAACACATTTCTGTTACCAAAATGTACAGTTACCAAAATGTGACGTAACTTAGTTACGGTACATTTTGGTAAACTACACATTTTGGTAATTTACCAAAACGTGCAATTTACCAAAATGTGCCGTAACACCCTGTAGGCCTACTTTTTTAGCTGTGAAGGGTGGGAGGACGCGGGGGAGGGGTCCATGGGTGCTCGAGAACCCTAACTCTATGGGGCGTAACTGATAAATCACATTACATCTTTATGTCGATTAAAATAATATCAATTTGTCCATGTGACCATGGATAACTGCAGGATGTGTTTAAAAGTCTATATTGTAAAATATATAAGCGCCCCCATTGTTGTGAAAAAGGGTTTGAGATCTTCTACGATGCAATATTGGGAGCCCAGTTCGTAAGACTGCTATCAGATACAATAGTATTGATAGTCTACCATGTATCCAAACTGATTTCGACTAGCAGAAAGTAAAGAAAAAGCCCTTATTTTCCCTTTTTACGATGTAGCAACGTGTGTTGTATTTATTACAGTTTGTCATGAAAATCGGTTCGGGAGGTTTCTGTAGTATAGGTTCGATATTATTATTAACATTTTTACCAATTCTTGACATGCGTGAAGATATATGCCTGAGAGGTCTAAAATGAGTCCCTATGTGTGAGACCAGGCGCGTACGCTGGGTTGGGGGTGGTTAGAATCGGGCTGAGCCCGCCCCCACACTCCTTATGAAGGTCCATCTAAGTTGGGTAAATTTTACCATACACAAAGCAAATCTAAAGACAACCTCCATTTATATGTCTTTAAGATCTATTGTATTTAGTAGTCATTTAATTACAGTATAACACAGATGACATTATTTTGTGACCAAAAAGTATCCCTTAAAAGCTCAAATACTGTAAGCCTATTTTAAATAGGGTTAAAGGTTTATAGGCCTATATTATTGTTTTTGCTTGATAGGACTATAGAAAACGGATTATATTATTCCTAAAGTTATATTAGAAAAAATTAAACGAAATAAAAGATTGAAAGAAGGAAAAGAAAAGAAATTATGGAGGGCTCAAATCTTTTTTCGAAAAGACATAGGCCTATAAATTATATAGGCTACATAATATATCGACACTAATCATCAGAGGCTAAATGCCCAAGAACCATATCACGTAAACTATCAGGCCAGTATTTAGGGGAGGGGTCGGGGGTTCAGAGGGTTGGGACGAACCCCCCAGAGAAGAGCTGGAGTTCCGCTAAGCAGGCTAATATTTTCGGGGTAAAAAAGTTACAATAAAATGTCCTCGTGGACATAAAACATCATGCGTCAATGGATGGACCAGGTAGAAACCGTGACCAATTATTATAAAAGATGACATCACTCAATGACCAAACTACGGAAATGTGACCTAAAGTCCACGCTTAGCCTATTACAGGTTAAGTGTCGATGTAATTTTTTTTTCGGGCATTCGGCCCCTGGACTCCGATTGGGGGCCTTCGGTGACCTCCTGTCAGCCTAAATTGCTCACTTCGCTCACAAGCCTGAATTTTTGAACCAATACAGGCTGAACTGGAAAACGGTACATTTGAATGGACTCTAATAACGCATTGTGTCTTTTAGCATGTAAAATAACGCACAATTTTTGGGGAGGGGGATTTTGGCCCCAGAACCCCGACCGAACGTCCTCGCCCCACTCTAAATTGATGGCTTTGCTCGCAAGTCTAAGTTTCGAAACCAAGACAGGGTGTGAACTGAAAAACGGGACATTTTGATAGTGTAAAATAACGCATGTAAAATAACGCATGTAAAATAACGCATTTTTTTTCGGGCCTTCGGCCTCTGAACCCCGACCGGACGTCCTCGCTGTCACCCTTTCCCCCACTCTAAATGGCTCGCTTCCCTCGCAAGTCTAAACTTCGAAACCAAGACAGGCTTAACTGGAAAACCGGACATTTTTATGGACTCTAATGTGTCTTTTAGCATGTAAAACACTGCAATTTTTTCGGGGCCTTCGGGCCATGAACTCCGACCGGGCGTCTGTTTCTTATCTGCTATCCTTCATCATTTCCAAGATTTCTGCTATCACTTATTCTTTCTTCTCTTCTCACTTTCTGGCACCACCTCTTCAGCTGTTTCAACCAAAATTTCTCTCATATGTTCTCGCAGGTGTTCTCTTCCTCGCCAAGTAAATCAAATCTGTTTTTCACTTGGATTGAATACTTCACATGGATCTCAGGCTTGTTCAGTTGGTTGAAGTCCAGCTTCTTCTTGGTTTTCACTTTCTTCAGTTTTTTAAGCTTATTGCAGTGTGCACACAACAGGAACATGATCACTTCCACAGTCTGCACCTTTCGTTAATGACAATGTAGTCTGGTTCCTCGTGAGGTTTCCAGGACTTCTTCATGTGTAGGTTCTTCTGGCATGCTCTTTGAACCAGGTGTTTGTGATGACCATGTCATGACTTACACACCACTGTGTCCATCGCTCACCACTCTCATTGCGTTCTCCAAGACCGAACTCCCCCACTGTCTTGCCTTCCTTTCCTTGTCCGACCTTAGAATTCATATCATCCATAATTACAGTAATCGCATTTGATTTTAGACTAATCAATCACGTGACAAATTCCTTCTCATACGAGTTTGTATACAAATGAGTTTTTTAAGTTTATAATTCAAGAGAAGTTGATTTAACAATCAGAGGGAGTTCACTCCCGGAAATGAAGAGGCAAACTAAAAGTTTTAACTGACTTTAGCATAAATATTTTTATCCTAATGACCCTTAATAATCTTTACATTTAGGGGATTATCCCTGACTATATTAGCTTAATTGAACAATTTTTGAACATTTGACCCTATAATTACCTCAGACTCATGAACCCAGGCTGGATGGGAGCTGTCAGTGAGTGGTTGTTAATGAACAAATGTAAATACAGATGGTGATTTTTAATCCCTATTACTCGAATTTTTATCCTAATGGACACTAATCATTTTGACCCAAGTCCGGATCAGCGAGAAATTAAAGTGGCGTGAAATTTAAGTAAGTTAAAGAATCGCTCTGATCAAAATATGCTCAATAGGACCATTTTGAACATTACTGATCCCCAAGTCATCCATGACCACAGGTTAGGGGGAAATGATAGGTTAGGGGGAAATGACCAATGGTTCTTAATGACATAGTATTTTTTTAAATAACATTGACCATTTAATAACGTTTGACCGCTGATCAGTTGAAAACTCTGAAAGTCATACTGTAGTCACATTTTGTATCACACTATCACGAGAAATGTGCCCCCCCCCCCCCACCGGGGCCCCTCCATCAACCAAAATAAAAGAGTGAAATAATGTAAATAAAATAAAACGTGTCTCCGCATATTTCTGAGTAGGGATCCTCACTCTTCGACTGTAGTCCAAGATGCTCCGTATGAGCGTCTAGAGGTTTTGTTATTTAAAAAAAAATCTATGCGTCCCCAAGCCCACCCCCTGGCGAAGTCAGTCTTTCTGTGCCTTTCCAACTGTAAGATGGATCTGGTCTGTGCCCCGCCACCCTCAATTTCTGGATCCGTGCCAGACTATGTTCTCTGGGCAAGAATAGTTAATGATATATTTTGTTATTTCAAAGGTTATAAGTAGGCCTACACAATTGCACTGTAAAAATTTGGAAAAGTCCTGACAGCCAGGACGCCAAGAAAATTCCGTAAATTTTATGGGCATTTACTTGTAAAATTTACGGGATTTTCTTGGCATCCTGGCTACTTTTTCAGTAAATTTTACGGGAATTTACCGTAAAATTAATCGTATAACAATAAACTGTCCGTAAAATTCACTGTAAAAAATTACGAATTCCCGTAAAGTTTACGAGATTTTCTTGGCATCCTTGCTGCTGTAAAATTCCCGTAATTTTACGGATTTGTTTACAGTATAGCATTTTCCAAAATAGCTTTTCACCTTTTCAGGACAGCAGACACAAAACTCAAAAGATTCGAATCCAGAATGCATGTAGTAAGGCGGATCAGCACCAAACTTTGGGAGGATCTAAACAGTAGAGATAAGTTGGTTCTGACCTTTTCTAAGAATTTGAAGAATATCGGTCCAATCGAATAAATGCAGACAGCCAGACAGAGCTCATTGCAATACCCTCTTCCCCATGGGGCGGCGAAAGCAATCAAAAGCCGTTTTTCCATACCTACACTTATAATAATTAAGCATGAAGACAAAATTAAAACCTGTTCAAAATATATATTTTCTGAAAGCCTATTTACTCATGAATGTACCACATCATCTAAACACAGTTGCAATCACAATAAAACAAACTCTTTTGCAGAGCTCCGAAGTCTCCAGGATTGTCCTGGAATCTTCAGGAATTTTGGATCATCTCCCGGGGGCTCTCGGAATTTAGTTTTCTCCAGGAAATTCTCAAAGTTTTGAAATTTTCAAAAATATTGGTTGACAATAGAAAATGTGACTTTTAGCTATGTTTTTTATGAAGAATAATGGCATACCTTTAACAGTGACAAAATCAGAAACTACTATTTTATAGTAAGCAATGTGTTTCAAAAAGGGTATTTACAGGGGCGGATCCAGAGGGTGG
>JAOTQE010001626.1:0-11411 GCA_025631205.1 Nesometra sesokonis
GTTTCTGCAGCACTTTTATCGGATAATTTTTATCGGGATAATTTATCGGATAATTTTTTCCTGCGGAAACACGGCCTGAATATTTGCTATTTTGTAATTCTATCATTTCTGTTGCTAATAACAACTTCCTCCTCCATTATCATTTGGTTGACTCCTACATTGTTTTAAATATTATTTATTCTTCTAGGCTCCAATCCAAAAGGTTGCAGACAAGGTTGCTGGTTATTTTGTACCTGCTATAGTTAGTTTATCACTGCTAGTTCTTGTCCTGCACATAGCGACTGGTTATACTAATCTAGAAGTTGCACACGCTTCCTACCAAGCATCGGTAAGTATATGTTAATTTTTTTTTAATGTGAGGTCTCATAAACAATGAGTCTTACGGTTTGAAAATTATAAATGGATTACAGTATTGGATTATTCAAATAGTAATTATAATCAAAACTTTAAATTTAGTATGGCATTCTAGCTTGCCTACTAATTTCGAGGTTCTGGGTTTAAAACTTGCTCTATACTAGGTTCTTTCACATGAACTAACACCGCCACTCACTAAACCTCGTTATCAGACTTTTTAATAATAATAATGTGGCTTTTATATAGCATTCTATACAATAAGTATAAGTCGCAGGGAGCTCTCCACGTTATTACCAATCATTGGCACAACATCTTTTTCTTGCTGCATGATATATAAATCAGCGCATGACATTCGAACCGCCTAGGTACCCACTACTACGCCACTCCTGGGGGGGTAGAAGCAACTGCAAATGAAGTGCCTTGCTCAAAGGCACAAACACATGGTGAGCCTCGGACTTGAACTCACAACCTCTCAATTGGAAGCCCAAATTCTTACTGCTACACAACATGCTTCCAGAAACCATGACATAGCTCACATTCTGTAAATGGCAAGATTCAAGCATTTCAAGTTTTAATGTATGAAAACATGTATTTGAGAAAATATACAAAATAATCTAAACTCAATAAAGTAAAAGAAAATCTGCATACAGGGCCACTTTCCTATAAAGTATATGATGATCAGGGGCGAATTTAAGGGGGGGCCGAGCCGGCCCTGGCCCCCCCCCCCCCTTTCGGAGAGTAAAATATATCAATATTATTAAAAGTGTCTATAAAACGAAAATAGTCAGCAAGAATTGATCCCTTACGACGCCCCTGAGACCATTTCCAGACATCTAAAGACCAAAATTTCACGGGGAGCATGCCCCCGGACCCCCCTAAAACATTGACTCTACCGGCCCCCCTTTTCCAAAAGTCTGGATCCGCCCCTGATGATGAAAGGTGAGTACCGTAGTACTAAAAATTAATTCAAGCAAGATTTCTATACCAAAAATTTTCTTGATTTGACCTTGTATAATATGCGACTCATTTATGATTATTTCCAATCCAATAACATTTATTTTTATTCCAATATGGTGAAATACACTACAATAATAATAATATAATTGGTACTGGTACTTAAAATACAATAATAATATTAATAATAATAATGTAATTGGTACCGGTACTTAAAAAAAAAAAACTATACCAATATTGTGGATCTACACAAGAAGAAAACAATCTTGTCACATGTAAGACCCATACAAAAAAAAATATTTATACACACAGAAATTAATCAAACAAAAGTACATGATTTCGAAAGTATATCAGAAAAAAAAAAAATGCCTATCCGTTGTAAAGCGAAATAAACTGTTTTTTGAGATTAAATTTAAATGATTCCTGAGACATGATATTTTTGAATTTGTCATCAAGTCCATTCCACACCCTTGGCCCCGAAACAGAAATAAAATATCCAGAAGTTTTAAGTCAAACAAAAGGAATATCAAGATGTCGTGGCTTGCAGAGACTACGTAAATTATATATATATATATATATAATTAATATTTTTACTGATACTGGTTTAAATTTGTTTGATTCCAGAATGAGACAATGGGAAGGAATGAGATGATACTACAATACTCTTTCCAGTGTGCCATCGCAGTACTCTGCATTGCCTGTCCATGTGCCCTCGGCCTAGCAACACCCACAGCAGTCATGGTAGGCACTGGAGTAGGCGCTACATTAGGGATCCTAATAAAAGGCGGACAACCTCTTGAGATGGCCCACAAAGTAAAAGTTGTTGTGTTTGACAAGACTGGGACGATAACGCAAGGTGCACCACGTGTGATTCGAGTGGCAGTTTTTGAAAATGCAGTGGTGAAATCTCTGAAGAAACTTTTGGTAATTGTAGGGACAGCTGAATCTAGTAGTGAACATCCAATAGGTTCAGCCATTGTTAAGTATACTAAGGAGGTAAGTAAATGTTAACTAGATTAGGCCTAAAAAATTGCCTTAGCCTGACCAATGTAAACCTCTGCATTTTTAATGTCCCAATTTATTGGCTGAATACGTAAAATTTTCCCACATATTGTAAGAAATAGTATACATATATTTATTCTGACAGAATTTAAGAAATTCATAAAGTTATTCAAGGAATAGGGATAAAAATATAAATTTGTGAAAATACAGTAAAAAAGCCTACTAAAAAAGGAAAAAAATCATGACTGCTTGGGCAACCAAAAGATGTTTTGAAGGCCTTTTAATTGTTAGCATTTTGTCATCATCATTTGCACTTACTTGGTAATGTTTTACTTTAATAAGTGACAAATTAATACTATCCATGCATTCTGTTATAACTGTCACATGTATATATTTTGTTTAGATGAAAAGTTTAGAGTGGTGCATGTATTATAAGGGGGAAGTGCACGTGTATTTGACGATATTGGAGAGAGGTGTGGAGAGCATGCCCTTGCCCTAACCCTAACCCAATATCCCACTCTGCAATAGTAATTTTCAATTGAAAATCAACAGTTTATTTGATACATTATTGTATTTTCAGAAATTAAAATCAGAAGTGTTGGCAACGTGTACAGATTTTGAGGCTGTGCCAGGATGTGGCCTGAAATGTACTGTCAGTGGCATTGAGGACATACTAATGAATTGTGATGATGTTGTTGTTGAACAAGAGAATGGTAACATCCACCAGATGAATGGAGATATCAATCATATTAATGCAATGCCAGTTATTACAACATCAACTGTTGGCGGTAAGTTGACACCTAAACCCCTTTCACACAGAACTGTAAACTAGAAATATTGCTGTAATTTGTGAATGCCGGCTTTAGTGTGTAAAGGTACTTTCCCTTCAATGCTGGCACAGTTCCCGCATTCGTTAGACTGCCTCAGACCCTATACATATTACTGTTATATTACCATCACTGTCATAGGCAGGATATGTATGAAAGGTTTCACAGTGTAATGCCTGCTTACGCAGTGAAGCATAACTAAACAAATGTCAAAGTTTGGAACCTCTGTTATTAAGACTGCGAGTGTTACACCTTTCTTTTCGCTAGGACACTTTCACACAGGAAACCGTCGTATTACCCGAATTTGACCTTCTGTGTGAAAGGGTATAGACTGGCAATAATGCCGGCATGGTTATGGTAACATTGTGGTATTTTCTGTGTGAAAAGGGCTCCAGAAATATTCAACCGTAAAAGAGGGTCTTTAAATTGTTTTTCTTCAAAAATCAAATATCAAATGCTAAATAATTTTAAATAATAAATTTATTATATCTAAACAATTTAGATATCTGAGTATTAAATCCATGTCATTGTGGGGATTCAACATTTCAACAACAATTTTGTCATCATCAGGAATTTCTAATGTCGAAATATGGAATCCCAATGTAATGATGTGTATTTTTGATAATTGCAGTATGTATCGTACTTTCAAAAAGATCCATTATAATCAACTTTAAGTAAGAAAGTATAATACATACTCCAAACAATGAAATACACGCCATCATGACAGGATTCAATATTTCAACATAGATTTTGTCATCATCAGGAATTCCTGATGTGACATAATTAGAAGGGACAGTACAATGGCCAAGAACACAAGCAACTGGCAATTGTGAGCCTCAAACAACCAGTGTCTTGATTGATATCCTGAACCACAACCACTATTCCTGTCTGTACCTGAATTGGACTCTTAATTATGATTTAGAGTCTAGTATACAGTTAGACATAAAAAATATTGACAATTTTTCGTAAAGTGCACCAACACAGGTTGAAGTGCGTTAGTTGCCAGGAAGTCATTGTTAAATACAAAGAGGTACCTAATCTACCTTCATATACAGTACTAGAACACAACTTGTTTGGCTGTGCACCTTGTAAAAAAAATGTAATTATAAAGTATAAAGTAAATTTTTCTATAGTAAACATGATTGTATTACTGTTAATAGGAACAACTCCAGACTGCAAGCCTGGTGAATACTCAGTTGTCATAGGCAACAGAGAGTGGATGCAGCGTCATTGTTATGAAATTCCATATGAAGCAGATGAAGAAATGAAAGAACACGAGGAAAAGGGACAAACAGCTGTCTTGGTGGCTGTCAATGGTAACTATGGTTGTTTTCTAGTCTTCTTTTTTGCTATTTATTTATGTGATACTTTTACTGATCAGATCCACCACCTTAACCCTTTCACCGCGTGCCCCAGTACTACTGGGGTAATCAGACATCTTTGAGCTGTGTGTCCCAGGGCATGAAAACTAATTCTACAAAAATATTTTAAACTACACCACACACATCCTCTATACATTGTGTATGAAGTTGAAGATATTTTTAATCTTGAACAAATTACACCTGCTCTCCATGTGCAATATATATTTTTCTGTAGACTTGGAAATTCAATTTTTTGCATAATTCTGGCAGTAAATGTTGACTTGTTTATTTTTTTTTATAAAATCATGAAATTAATTAAAACTTTAAATATATTTTTTGTAACTAAAAATTTAATTATTATTGTAAACTTTATTTATAAACAAATTGAATATAAAAAAAATGTGATTAACATGTATATGTTATTATAAGAAAAAAAATCAAATTATTCTTTGCATAAATTTCCTACCTTTGTTTAAAAAAAATTAGGAATTGTGCTTGGAATGATTGTTGTAGCTGACTCACTGAAACCAGAGGCAGCCCTGGCAGTGTACACACTAAAAAAGATGGGCCTTCGAGTTGTACTCCTCACGGGTGATAACCGAAAAACAGCAGAAGCAATCGCTGACCAGGTGGGCATAGCTGAGGTATTTGCACAGGTGTTGCCACAACATAAGGTTGCCAAGGTGAAAGAGCTACAGGCCAAAGGTCGGCTGGTTGCTATGGTCGGCGATGGTGTTAACGACTCACCAGCCCTGGCGCAGTCGGATGTCGGTATTGCTATTGGTACCGGTACCGATGTGGCAGTTGAAGCAGCTGATATTGTATTAATACAGGTGAGAAATTTTAATTAGGTTAATGTGTAAATTATTAAATTATATGTGAGGTGTTGTATGCCAGGTCATTTGGAGATATTCACAAAAATAGACGAAAATCATATTTTTGCAAAAATGAGATTTCTTTTGTTGTGTTAAGTTTAGTAATTAAATTTGATGATTACATTCTTCCTGTTATTGTTTATTTACAATAAACATGCTTTTGAACTACATTTTGCAAAAGCTGTTTTTCAAAATCAATGGAAAAACATACAGGAAGTCAACAGTTTTTTTATCTTTAAAGTTTCATAGACCTATGTTTTAAACTAATTTTTCTCTGGTTATACTGAAGCTATGTACCTCATTTAAAAACAAATTTAAGGCTTATAATCTCTTCTATTCAAATACAACAATAACTCAATTTTGGTTTTCTGTACAACACTACTCATTTTGTGGTGACACCTCACATATTGGTAAAGGATTGCTATTGGTACTAGAATTGAATGTATATTAGTTAATTGTGTTATATCCATAAAAGGACTTATAGACTAGCACTTGTGTAACCCACTACTCATCTCAAGAGATTCATTGGGTTCCTTAAAAGCCACATGAGCCATCGGAGAAGACTTGTTTCACTCACCACCAGTACGAGGAGCTGCCCAGGCACAAACCTGTGCCGATACTTTAGCTATAGACTACTCTGCCCCTTCCCTGAATTTTATGTTCAACTCGCACTCAGCCATTTCACTCAGATTCAGTCATTTGACTCGCACAAAGTAATGACAGAAAAAAAGATGTAAATTTATTCATTTGCATTAAGTAAGTGGCGACTACACTTCAGATTTTAGTCATTCATATATTTTATATTTTTAAAATTATAATTTTGGTTTTTTTTCCCAGAATAATCTTCTTGATGTGGTGGGAGCATTACATTTATCAAGGAAAACAGTTCGTAGAATTCATCTCAACTTTGGTTTTGCAATTATTTATAATCTTATTGGAATTCCAATAGCAGGAGGTACTGTCAAGGTTTTTATTTTTGTCATTTTTTTTTTTTTTCCAATTTGGGGATAATGACAAAGGGAAAATTAATTTTAAAACAAAGTGAAAAATAAAACAAAAGACAGAGTTCCATCTCTCATTTTTTACACTCGTTATATACCCAAACATTTTTGTATAATTTTTGTTTTGGGTTTTTTTTATTTCCACAATGTTATCCAGTGGCCCTTCACAACTTATAACTAGGGACCCTTTGACATACTTTTTTTGTCCTGATCAAGTTTTTCGTCACTGTTTCTGTTCTGTGGTTGAAAGGTTTTGTAGGTTTTGACTTGGGTTTACCTTTAAAAGTATGGTTCATAGGGCTAGAGGTTATCCACAGTTTCTTTAGCGTGAAATAGGTTATTAATTTATTCAGGTAAAAAAACGTCAAATTCAACCAAGCAGCATGAGCTAAAATGGTGGATAATTTCTCTGGATGGGATGCTAGTCCATTACAGGTTACTTATACCTGATGGATAGATACAATGTGAGTAATGTATAATGGCCAAGAACACAAGCAACTGGCAACCGTGATCCTCAAACAACCAATGTCTTGATTGAGATTCTGAACCGCAACCACTGTATCAACTGCTCCCAGCTTGACATAGTGTTAATAGTTTACAAATCTGTTTTACATGTCTAATATATCAATAATTAATTTCTTTTTGTTCCAGGTTTATTCATGCCATGGGGAATAGCACTAAAGCCTTGGATGGCATCAGCAGCCATGGCCTTCTCCAGTGTGTCAGTTGTGACGTCTTCCCTGTTACTCAAATTGTAAGTTCAATGATTTATTTTAATCATATTCTATCTATTGAACATTTAATCATGAATAAGTCCTGTTTTCACTGGAATTGACATTCCCAGGTGCCATGTACTATGTACCAATTTTTACTCCTAGGTGCGGAGAAACAACAAGAACATTAGCATGGGTTAGTTTTTGTTAAATCTTGACCTCAAGGTCACTTGTGCCTACTGCTCCCAAAAAAAACATGTATGGTCGAACTTGCTAATGTTAACTTTGCAGAAGTCAAATTTATTTTCATGACTGATGTATGTTGCATTTATGTATATGCCAATTTTTTTTTTCAATACCACATTGGAATATGAATTGGGCAAGTTTGACTCTACCCTTTGAAAAAATAACACCCTCTGACTAGGTAGATCTACCTAGCACCACAGAGAACTACCTAGTAAGGTAGTATATAATTACCCTTTCTGTTGATGTTATTAATGCCTTAAGTGTTTTTTTTTTCTAAATAATGGCTGTATTTTCCAATGTATACTTGTAGAGCATTGCTGACCATATCCGTGGTAGTACCCATTGATATGTAGTTTTTATAGGGTTAACCCTGCTAACTACCTTTATCTACCTTGTAGTTACCATTATCTACCATGTTAACAGAGTTATTTTTTTCAAAAGGTACATTGATAACATTTATTTATAATTACAGATACAAGAAACCGGATTACTCAACTTTAGAAAAGCCAAGTTCCCATCAATACACACAACTAAAAAATAGATCCCATCGGATATCCATAGATATCAGTGAGGAAGAAGAGATTACAGTCTTTAATAAAACTAAAACATGGAAGAAGTTTGGTGTAAAAAAATCTAAAGACTCAATGAAAATGGCATTGTTAGGAGAACAGGAACAACACGAGGATTAAAAATAGCTTCTGGATAAAAAGTGTATGGAAATTTTAGGTATTTTGCAGAACAAAACCAAACAAAATCAAACTGGACTAAATTAGACTAAAAGTACAAAATGCTATCAAACAAGAGTACTGTAGTTACATGTTTACATTGTTAACACTTCCAAAACTGAACACTCTTTTGAACATTCATAAGGTGTACATCCCCATTAGAAAGTTTTGTAAAGTCTTATCACAATGTGTAATTGGAGTAATTTCCACTTGATCGCTTAGTTGTACAGTATATTATTCTTTATAAACATTTATGATAAGTCAGTGAGGATTCAAAATTACCCTACATTTATTTGAAAATGTATGGTAAAATTGATCAAAGTCTCTAATTGGACTATACACGTAATGTACATATTGGCCTATTTTTATAGACAGTTTAGCTAAATTGTTTCTCAGAATGGCTGAGGACACCAAAATTTATTGCATAATGTGAAAGCATATGACTTATAGGTATATCATGATACATAACGTCTGATTGGACATTGTAATACATTGTCATTTTTCATCTGAATTTAATTTTTTTTTAAATTTTAAATATTGCATACAATTTTCTATATTAATTTGAGGTAATTGAAATTCCAGTATGTTGTAGATTATGTAATTCTCTACAATATTACATTAATTTTAAAATTTTTATGTCATAGTGTTAATGCTGATTGAATGGCAAAGTGCCGTATCATGCTTATTTATGCTTAAATTTAATCCAAACTTCATTATTTTATAGCATAATGTAGACTAAAATTGGTCTATGGTTATAGCTCCTGAGGTACTTTTGTGGAATCTGCAGGTCAGCTAACTTGTCAAAATGATGATTTCAAAGATTTTTATTAATCTAGTAAATCTATTTTTCGATAAAGAATTTTGGTGAAAAAATGTTTTAATTTGCTGCCATTTTGTTGCTACTGTGTTACGGAAACACTTATTACATCATATACATAGCATGTTGCTGTACGGCACCAGTTTTGTATAAATTTAATTTAATCGTTAAATTGTTTTCGCTAATTGGTTTATAACAATTAATAAATTGATTTCTACTCTCATTTGGTAATATCTTGTAAATTTACAAATCTGTTTGTAGTATTTCAGTCCCATGAAATTTTCTTTGGTAACTTCATTGACACAAAGCTCACATCAACATATTAAATTTCAGGAATTTTTTTTCTACTGAATTAATAATAATCTAAGTTACTATAATTCATTCATTCAGAATATTATTTCAGAAATATATTCCATACAATTATCGAAAAAAATGAGTACATATTCAATTTATATAATAGAAAAAAATGAAAAAAATACTGTGTAGTACTAGGTACGCTCAGGCTTCTAGACAAGAAGCACAAAATAAATTTAGGCCTTACTAGTGGGTAAGCTCAAACCACTTCCGGTTTATTAATGAAGATGGTAGAGTGTATTGCATGGTGTTGCTTATATTGCTACTGTCAATAAATTCATTAGGCTAGTTTTGACATGACAATGAAAAATCTGTTTTTTTAATTAAAAAATTAAAACTTAGCCTAAGAGATATCCATAAACTTACCTGGACAAATGTTTTATATGTTTGTTTTAGGTTCTTTTTAACCAATCAGTAGTGCCAAAGTTAAGACATTAGCCCTAAAACAAAAATCTGTATTTACTGTATTCCATATTTCCTGCAATTTGTTGACCTTGGATTTTATACTGCGTATGGCATTTCATTAGCATATCAAAATGAGGCATGACACGGCAAAACCACCAAGTTGTAGGAAAATTAAAAATTGAGTTATCGTTAGAACCATATTACACCTTTCGCAAACTTCAAAATGAGGGGGTCAATTATCAAAATTAGACATATTTAACTGAAGTTATAATAATAATAATAATAATAATAATAATAGACATTTATATAGCTCCTAATAGATCGACAATCTCTCTAGGCGCTTTACATCAAAGATATAACTTAACTAGAGTAGTAAACTACCCCCGCCGGACACCAACCCGATATTTCTGTGATTTGGACAAAATATACACCTATTCCTTTCCTGTTTATATTTCCTGTTTTTTATTTGTTTATTTCTCAATAACTCCCTTTGTGACAATTTGGTGGTTTTGCCATGCCTAGCCTCAAATGTTAATTTTGTATTGTTTACAACAATTTGATTATTGTTTTATTCTAATTTTGTAATAACATAATATTTCTTACAATATTTGCGATAATTTTATGTACTTTTTAAAGAAGTTGGGTGATATCAAGGTATGTTTTAAAGCTTTCATATTGCCCAACTTTTTGAAGTTTGGTGATATGAAAGTATTAGAGAAATAAATTAGCGAGCTTTTGATTTGCGATGAGGTAGAACGTGAAACACACGTAGAAAATAAACACACTCAGCTGTGACCACTGTCACATGCATTCTACATACGATGTTCAACCAATTTTGATATCGACAATGTGCACGTAGGATGTGACAAACGCGTGAATTAGCACACTTTTGAACTTGTTCAATAAAATGCATAAAAAAATGCAAAATCAACATAAATTCAGAGAAACTGGCTTTTTAAAAATTTCTAAAATTAATGCAGAGAGTTTATGATGTTAGATGGTACTAAGTCACATCTATGATTATTGGTCCTGTGTTGTGGCCTCGATGCAAAATAACCCGACAACTGTCCAAAATCCAGCGTGACAACTCGGTGCACGTAGTTCTGCCATATGCAGTGGTGTTGGCATGACGTCAGTATGTTCCACATTCTATGTTGTCGCAATTCAAAAGCTCGCTATTAAAACCACTGTTTCTGATTTTGAATATCTAAAGCCGAGCACGACTAAACCGTCGCTCTGTGTGTGTGTGGTTTCCAGAAGCGATGACAGCCTTCTACTCGTCGGCAAATGGTTTTTTATTGATTTCCCTGTTGAATAACTAAGAAAATGTCAGCCGCCGAGTAAAAGACTGTCATCGCATCTGCAAACCACACACACAGGAAGCGACAGTTTAGTCGTACGACCGTTGTACGACGCAGTGAATGCCTGGCTTTAGATTGCTCGGACTTGGTTGGCACAAAGATTTTTTTTTAAAGCATATTAGTTTCAATAAAACTATAAACAAATGTTTAAATAATTTCTGGTAGAGCCAAGCCAAAGGATGTATAAGTCGCAAAGATAGTTTTTCACTATAGGCCAAGAAAATGGTCCAATTTTTCACAATATTTTTTTTCTCAAAAACATAGTTTAAAAATTCAACTTTCATACTACATTAACAATTTTCAGATATATGACCAAGAAAATGTTAAAAATTAGTCACAGTATAGACCAATCCGAGAAGAATGGCGCCCTCTATTGTCGCCGCCATTACTGGGGAACTTAAATTTCCCAAAACAAA
>JAOTQE010001637.1:0-11410 GCA_025631205.1 Nesometra sesokonis
AAACAGGCTTTAGAAATAAACATGGAAATCTATATGAACAAGAATGTATGAATCCAGTATATAAAACAAATATATACCAAGATGAAAGGCTCTGGATTAAAACTATGGGTCCCTCAGTGACTGCAAATGTACTATAGTACTTTTGCAGTCACTTTGGGACCCATAGTTTTAACCAGAGCTTTTCATCTCAGTATATATTTGTATAATAGTGCAGTGTATTTCAGATGAAGACATTCTTGCAGGCCTAAAATTTAGGGTTTTTAGGGGCAAGGCCATTTCTGATCAGATTTTGAAAGGTACAACTAGCATAATCAGAGAGCAGAAGTTAACCCTAGTTCATCAAAATGGAAACAATGTGCCCTACCCACTCAGCCATAACAACTGTTGCACTCTACAAATTATTTTTCCCACTTACCATGCCTTTGCTTTTCCTCAATAAGATCTGTGTGAAGTGCTAAGTATCTTTCCTCATCACACAATGCTTCAATTCTCATCTCCTCTTCTGATAATTTTTGTATTCTATTCCATGAATCTCTATCAAACTCTGAAAGATCGTGGAGGTGACCCCTGCCATCATATCTGTGGGAAAAAAAAATTGCAAGAAAATTGATTAAATCAATATTACATAATAACTGAACGAGTTTAAAAGCAAAATAATAATTATTGTACATATTGCCATCAGTTGATGAGCTTCCTGATGATTATGTGGGCATAACATACAACTTTAATTAACTAACACATACAATATGAAAACAAACGAAAATGGTAGACTGAAAATTGTGCTTTTCAGGTGGTCACTTACAGGATGTAAATTATCATACAAAATATTCTAAATGTTAAAGTACAAAAGCGTACGCCACTGTTTACAGGAGGACACTGAGATGTATTAAATAGGAAAACAAAAATAGGTATTTTAATTAGATTCCACTATGGGAGTTGTCTGCATATACTGGTACGAGTTGTATGGCTGAGCATTTATGGCAAGGTAACTGTGAACCACAGAAAAAACAATAGCAAAGGTTTCCGAGGCCCGCTCGCACCATGGTTCTGGTGGTAGAATAAGTCTTCTCGGATAAGGACTATAAACTGTTGATCCAGTGTACACAAACGGCCCATGTGCACTATAAAGAACCCAGTACATCTTTTGAGATGAGTAGGGGTTTCCTACTGGTCAATACAAGATCACTTTCGTGGACAGAAGGATGTGCGCTATGGTAGTAACTGCAAAGGAAATGACATGACCCCTAGGGGAGAAGCAAGTCATTAAATGTGCAAACTCTTTCACACAGACTGTAAAACGGGAATATTGCAGTAATTCGTAAATACCGGCTTTAGTGCGGAAGGGTACATTCCCTTCAATGCTGGCACAGTGCCGGCATTCGTTATACCAGATATACTGTACCGCCTCAGACCCTAGATACATTACTCTTATATTACCGTTACTGGTTTAAGCCGGATTTATGTGAAAGGATCCACTGTATAATGCTGGCTTACGTGGTGAAGCAGAGCTAAACAAATGTAATGGCAATAATGCCAGCATGGTTATGGTAACATTGCAGTATTTTCTGTGTGAAAGTGCCCCTAGTCCACTCAGCTCCTTTTATGATTAATTTTGAATTGGTGCAATATAAATGTTTGAACATTAGGTGTGTACAAAGGAAAGGTTCAACTGTCTGTAAAATTGTAATCAAAGAGAACCATTAAGGTACAATCAGATTCACGGCTTAACCAGAGCATAGCATAAGCAAGCCATAAGCTAATCTGCGGCGTAATCAAGGTGTTTAGATACAATGTAACGTAAGTCATTTTGAAATTGCCGGCAGTGGGTTTTTTCTATGGCCAGTCATCCATCTGATTAGCCAATACAGTCTGAATGCACAATTTGATTGGTCAATGCATGACATAAGGTCAAAATCATTCAAGAGTATGAGGCGTAGCTCCATAGCTTAATCTAACCTTTGCAGGAAGCACAAGTTACGCTCCAGAATAGTGACTTGTACCGAACGGCAGACAGTTTAGACACAAATAATCATACACCACATACATTATACTCTACTTGTTCATTGAGTCTGAACATAACCTAAAAAAGGTAAACATAATTTAGTTCTTATATTTATGGAGACTTAAGCCTTGATTCAAATAATCCAGTCAACCACCAATGAAAATTTTAGAACATTTGCAGATTTTTACAATTACTGTACTAGTCTTGGTTCAAGACAGTGATTCGGTTTAATTCGTAAAAAGACAATCAAAGGCACTCATATTCCATTCCATAGCAGGTGCATTGCCATACCCTTCTATGTAATATTAACGACAAACCTCACACTACTAAAACTTCATCATCCACTGGTGGCACATTTTATTAAACACTTAATATACAGACTTGGGGCAAGTCTATTATTGTACCTCCCTTTAGCAACTAACAACCTTGTTTATGTTATTCCACAAGTACTGTACAGTACACTAAACCAAGGTTTATTGAATCGCGAATCACAAATCTCTCCAATTCAAATGTTCATAACACTCAAATTACCATACCCAACAGACTAATCTACTTTGACCTTTATTCAAATTGCATGGCCTTCGTATCATGCAATGATTTGTAATACAAATTAAATTGTCATGGAAATGCATCACTCATTTCCAAGTACAAAAAAAACACTTGTTACTGAGTGAGTGGCATAAAGACTAAAATAATATTTTGTTTAAATGTTAACTATCCAAAATCATCGTTTGAGCATACAATTAAACTTACAGTAGCCAAGTCGACTCTGTCTAAGTCAAAATTATTTCCAAGACAAATTTATTTTTAATGCTGCCAGACTGATGTTTCCCATATTTGAGTCAAATTCACCATAAAACTCATTTCACACAAAACTGTAAAATGGGAATATTGCGAAAATTTACAAGCTGCCTCTAGTGTGAAAGGATTCGGCACAGTGCTGGTATTCATTAGACCGCCTAATACCTTGTAACCTAGAGACATACTGTTATACTACAGTTATATTACCGTTACTGTTTTAGACCGGATGTATTGAAAGGCTCCACTTCATACTGCTGGCTTACACAGTGAGCAGAACTAAGTTCAAATCATAACCCTACATACTGAGGTATAACCTTGGCTCTCTCTAAACCGAACTTACAGAAAACTAAACTGTCTAGAAAACCGAACACAAGGATAGTATGGCGAATGATGGTCAGCTTTGGAAGAGTTGACTCCAATTCCAACCATACAGTAGGCGCTGCAATCGATATCCAGTGATCAGGTGTAGGCTATACATGGTACTTTAACTAATGAAAAAAAAAATCATTTGTACTTCAATAAATTAAGATGTCAATAAAAAAAAATATTGCACATGTTTCAGTCCGTGTAAATCAAAATGGTACAGACGGAACACCATTGTGCATTAAATATTTTTTATAAACAATATTCACCAAGACACAGACTGGAACCAAATTTAGTTAGTATGAACCATCATATTGTACTGTACTTATTCACGTTTGTTTACCTCATTATATATTATTCAGACAAAGCAGGAAGTAAAATAGTAACCAGGGTCCAATGTCACTAAAAAAAATCTAGGTCTTGAAATATACCACTAGTAGAGGATAGAAACTTTAACTACTGTACTATCATTAGGCCCTGAAAACCATCTTCTAGTGGTAGACGGAACTTAAAATATTGTTTATTATAGAAACTGTATAATTTTCTACTTGCTTATTATAATAACTAATAATACATTTAATAATTTATAAATAATAGCTCAATGTATACAAACATTTAATGTACAATAAATCTATATTAGGTTTTTTTTATAACTTTACGAGATTAATGCAATGCATTTTTTTTAATTTGGCACGCAATAGTATCCAGTCCTATTGTGTGCCCAAACTAATCCACATTAACCCAATAGCATCATGAGTACAGGACTCGCACAATTACTTGCCCAACTTACTCTGTGGGGCAACCAAAAATTTACATCCGTATCTTGTTGTTCAACTTGCATCTTTTAAAGTAGTCTATAAACAAAATATTACTGTACTGTAGGTCAATTGAAATGTGTTTTGGACAACCAAATTTAAACAAACATTTAAAATCCTGCATTCTCTAGCGTAAGGTACTAACTTCTGTAGAAAACTTATGTATGAAAAATTGAGCTCCTCATCTGGCCCAACAACATGGTATAACACAATGCTCTGGTTTCGACCTTGGTCCAACTGGCTGCTAGCCAAACCAAAATAGCTCTGTGACTATCAGGATCCATGCTAGACAAGAGTTAAGAAAGGGTACTGTAAGATATCTTGGAACACTTCCAGTCATGTCCCGTCATGACAAACGTCAGTAATTGCCTAGTAACTCTTTAGAACCAAAACAAACGGAGGCACGTCTGTTTTGTTGTAAAATATTTCTTGCTTGAAACAACTGCATAAAATTAGTCCAGTCAGATCTGAGCATTTTAAAAAGTCGCCAATTGTTACCATTGCCAATATTTTTTTTTATTTGTTGTGTTGACATTTTGTGCAGTATGATATCCAATTGTTTTACGTTTAATTATTTGGACTGGACTTTTTTGGAAGACCACAGTTTCAGCATTTGGCTACTTATAGTCATGTGTTGTTGTTATTGATGAAATTGATGATGAAATAGTCTAGATAGAAATTAATACTTAAGTCCAGAATACAATTTACTAGAAATATAAAATATGGACAATTTTCAGGAGATTGAACATTTTTTTATCAGAAGACAGCAGGTGGCAGAATTTACTGTCTATTTCACAATTATATAATTACTAAAATATTTTAAGTAGTTTACTTGCAACTTCAGATTTGTTAGGGCCTAAAATTGAATAATAATACATGGTAAATTGACAGTAGATTTAATTTGGTTTATTTAGCTTTAAATTCATTAGTGAAATTAAAGTTATATTCATGAGCAAAAAATGCCATAAAAATACTGTTACACTGAGTTTACAATCCATAATTATTTGTCTAATCTGGAATTAAAACATTTAGCAAAATTCAACTTTGGCAAAGGATCTGGCGATTCTGTTGGTGACAGCTTAAACACCAATGGTATTATTTTTTTTTTACCAACAAGGCACACAGTCTGAAAAATGGTACACTGTTTAGCAATAAGATCTCCAATTCGTGGTGGATGGTAAAGTGCTCAGATACCCAGTGGCAGAATGTCAACAGGTTACAGGATTAAAGAGTGAAATATTAGTAACATTCATTACTCATCTTTCATCTTCTTTTAGAACTGAACAATGAAGGTTTAAACTAGGTCACCAGATGCCTGGTCAATAGCCGAGGTCACCAAACTTTCTGGATTATATTTGAATCAAAGATCAAAAAGGAATTAAGGCTTAGAGTACTTTGGACATATCATACTGTCTACAAACTGAAATAACTAGACCTAATATAAAGTATGTTATACTAGCTGGTATGCTTCATAAAATATACTTTCAAATAAAAACGTTGGATCAACTGCGACTGTCTGAGGATGTTGGATTAGCCAGTTTAAAAGCAACCATGTTACCATGCCAACCATAACAACTGTGATTGCTAATAATACACCGAATTAGCGACCTTGTTTACATCTGGATTCGTGGGTATAAATATAAATAGAGGGCGCTAATTTATATACTTCGCCGAGTAAAATGAGCTAAGAAAGGACAAATTTAAAGTTTATGTATTTGTATTTCTTGGTTGGTAACTTATTCCAAACCGTTGGGATACATTCATAAATTCTTTTTAACACTAGACGCTTAGTTGTATTTAAATTGAAATGGATTAAACCTGTCAAATTTGCTAAGAACAATGGATGGTTTTAGGCAGACGGTGCTGAACTGCTAGTGCACATAACGGCTTAGCTCTCCTGAATAGATCCAATTTTTGGCCTAGCTTGAATTATGTATATTTCCTATTAAATGTAAAGTAAAACCATATAAACTGTGTTCTACTTAATCTAAGACTAAGGTAGATGTTTACTAATGCTTTAAAAATGATTCTACTTGCTAAATTCAATGTGTATTTCAACAAAATCTTTGGGTAACATTCGCACTCACCCTACGTTATGAGATAGGACTTTACGTTTTGTTTTGGTTCTCTATACCCACGAAGGCAAGTTTTCGTGACGCCACAGGCTATAGCTTAATTCGGTCTATTATTATCCAGTAGATAATAATAACATTTTTATTCAAATTATGACTACACTTGTCAACTTCATCGGTAATTTACAAATCAAATCAAAAATATACAGTTGAACCTCTCGTACGCCGACACCCTCGAGTCTGGGAAGTGTTCCCTTACGGGAGGTGTCCACTTACGAGAATTCTGGGCAAACGTAAAATTATGTATACGTGCATCTCCCACATTTCCTGGTCTTCTCAATACAAACGGCCTCTCAAATTTCTAGACATCACATTTTTATTAAATATTGTTTATCATTTTTAAGATTAGTTCACTAATAATATGATTCTCAGTCATTACAAGGACGATTCTGTACAGAGATTTGTTTGTTGTACAAATTTTTTTTGGGAAGTCCAAATACTGTATGGGAGGTAATTGACAAACAAATCTAAATTTTAGACAAAAAGTGTCCGCATCCGCTTACAGGTGGTGTTCGCTTACGAGAGGTACCGAATTTACTGATTAGATTTATAGAAGGACAAAATTTGTGGCCTTTATGGGATCAGTAGCAGCACCAGGATTTCCCTGACGGCAGGGCAATACTATCGACATGCAGGGTTACCCCCGACAGGTTGGGCTAGGTTGGGGTGGGCGTGTCCCCTGGATTTTAATTTGACAAGCAAAAAAAAACTTTTTTTGGCGTATTTTGCGTGGTTTTAGCCGCTTTTTGTATATGGTTGGGGACTTCTCTGGACCTTGAAAATACCCTACAAAGCAGGTTCGTCCCCGACGAAACCCCCCGGGGGGTCCTGTTTGGGTCTTCGCAGTTGATTCAAAATAATACAAAAACATCAACAAATTTTAGAACATTAAAAAAATGAAGTAGGCATTGATTCCAAAGAGAAAGTGGTGGCAGAAGCAATCAAATGTACCATCAAACAAACAAGGTTTCAATAATAATATCAGAATTCAAACACCTAAGACATATAATAAATAATACGAAATTGATGGAATACAACAATTTTTAAATATTATTTTTGAAATTTTTAAACAGCTGCAAGAAATTCGAAACAAAAGTGATGCACCATCTTGTGTTTTTAATACAACACAATGTAGGTGACCTTTGTTTGACCTTCCATTGTGAACAGTCCGTTCATCACGAAAACCAAAACAAACTACGAATATTACGATCATACTTCTATATTAAACCACAAAACTTAGTTTAATCAGGCAAGCTTTACAATATATATTTTTAATAAAAGGAATAGAGAACACAGTATAGCAGCAAACAATTCCGTATGTTTAAAATCCAAGAAATATCCAACGGAAAATTCCACCACAGGCCTAGCCTAAGCCGCCGTATACCGACCTGTCTATCTGAAAATTTTTGTCTCCCATCCACGGTATAAGATGTTCTCCCCGGTCCATTTCCATAGCCCTTTTATCATCTTTAAACAATTTTGCAGCGTATCCAAAAACAAATAATTCATCTTCCTCTTCTTCACGGGCTCTCTCTTTTTCTCGCTGTTTTTGGTCGTAAACTTGAGCCCTTTTTAATTTCGCTTTTCGACTAATCAGCGCCATTTCTGTGACGACCGGTCTCCGTGTTTGTTTGATATCGATAAACGTCGCGGCGCGGCGACAGCCTCGCGGTACTCTCTAGCTAGCTTGCCGACTGGCTAGACGCGACAGGAGTGAGCCACCAATCGACAAACAATTATTATTATTTAATGTTTTTTTTTCTTCCTAGAAACTTTTGTTATACATCATAGAGTTAAATACTAGTATATTTAACTCTATGTTATACATATAAGAGTTGCATCTTTCACAATTACAGGCCTCAGGTAAACTTGAAAATAAAAATATTTTGTTTTTGAATACAATTTGTATAGTTTGTCTTTTATTTTGACCTAGAAAATACACACACACGCACACAGTACACACACACACAAATGGATGCATCCACTTGTGGCGCATTTAACACTTAACTATAATATACAGACTCGGGGCAATTCTATTTTATGAGGTGTACTCTGTCAAATTTTCAGTGTAGGCCTAATTAACAAAATTTAGTCATAAATTTGCATTTTAACAATCATATCTCATGCATTTCTAATGCGATTTTATTCGGCCACACGAAAAAATATAGTAAAAACCCATCATACAAATAACGAGCCCCCTTGTTTATCGTTGAAGATTTCGCTATCAAAAATATGGAAACCTATTTTCGATAACTAACCCCATACCTTTCCGGGTACCGTCGGTACATACCGATATAACTGATTTGAATTGGAGAATCAGCATCTTCGAATATCATCTTCGCCAAGTGCCTAAATTGCGCGCGTAGTCAAATAGTGTCATTTCCAAATACAGTATCTGAGGTTTATTCCCTCCTAAACTTTCGCACCTCACCCCAATGATGGGCCAAGGTGTGTGTGTGTGTGTGTGGGTGGGTGTGTGTGTGTGTTTGTTTTTGTTTTTATTTACATTTCGACAAATCATGCCTCAATTTCCTTGATTTGAACTTCAAAACAGTATTTTAAGTGTCGAGTAGGTGTCATATTTTAACTAAATTCCACAAATCATCAACAAGTCATGCTTCAATCTGATATTGGCTGAATGATTCAGGAGTGCCCTTCCGAGCATCTAGAGCTGATATTTTAATTTTCGCACCTTGGCCCATCATTATGAGTGGTGGGTTTAACTAAGGATTGTTTTTTTTTTAAAACCCCTCAAGCTTCAATAATTTATGACGTCGCATCTGTGCCGTATGTCATCTATAGATAGCGGGTCCCACGTTAAATTACGCTCCATCAGGCGCGGCTCCAAGCCCCCCCCCCTTTTGAAACAAAAATATATTGTATGCAATTTTGAGGCGCTAGAAGTGCACAAGTTGCGTCCCCCCACCCTCATAGTCGGTGCGCCAATAGAGCTCCAGGACACCAAAATGGGGAAATTACCCCTTTTTTGTTCGTCGGAATAAAACGGACAGCCAGGCCCACCCGGATCTGGAAGTGCCCCCCCCCCCCCACCCGGTGGATCCTGGATCCGCCCATGCTCCTTTCCAAAACTTCTCGATTCATCTACCAAGCAAACACCCTTTCTGGCAATCCACCGGGCATGGATACAAACTATACCGTACCTGCTTAAATATGACTAAATAGTGCTTGATAATTTTAAATGCACACAAAACCAATCTATGCCTACCGGGAATTTACTATATTTTGGCGAAGGTCCGTGATCGCCTGCGCATGTGGAAGGCTTTCAAAAAAATGTCCAGTGTTGTACCAAGGATCCGTCCGTTAGTGTTCTGTAGTGGTGCTTCACGCTACACTGATTTTTGGCGGTAGGATGGATACCTTATACATGCTTGTTTTAATCCACATTTAACCGAATTTTCCGAAGGAATAATTACTATCATGTTGGTTGTATTGTACAAGAAGCGACACCGCACCTTGGTGGTTAAATCCTTCCATTCTAAAATCCGCAAAAAAAGAGAAATTGTAAACGGTTAAAGCTGCATTCGCGAGAATTTCGGTCGTCTGGTGGAGGTTTGCGCTCTCCGAATGCTTTTAGTTGGGAATGTGATTGAATTTACCGTAGTAACATTCGAAAGTATACAGTCCTAATGAGTGTGTAACAGTCGGAGTTTTAAGGTCCCATAAAAAAAAAATATTAGTTTCTCACTCCCGCGCGCACCACTTTTGGGGAAATTTCGATTTTTTAAACTCATTTTACGATTCAAACGATGTTTTTTTTTCTGTTATATTCACTTGAAATCCCTTTCTTAACAGGCCTAAATTAATATGAACGATTTTCGAGCTCACAACGATGTACACAACTAGGAATAAGCCTATGATAAATACTCGCTCTAGCCTGGTGCACTAGAATGAGCGTCGTATTTGCGTGTGAGTTTATAATGATGGACGATCTAGTCCCCAACGTGAATTCACTCAATATACTCATCAGTTTTTATGCTTTGGTAGAGTGATAAAATAATAATTATTTTTACGGGACCTATTGTTGAAGAGTTTCTCATTAATCCCTCGAAGCATATCATACCTCCCTGCTCCAAGAAACCCTCACAATAGAGCGGCGACATCTTGTGTGGAAAGCAATGTATTTTCTGTACGTTGACCAGTTTCAACACATCACGATACCACTATTAGAGAGGCTGAACACTTGATTTTCAACTTCTATTATTAATTCATTATTGGGGGTTAGCGCGAACGCAGTCCCCCGCTACCATAAATTTTACACCCGAGTTCCCCACATTTGGGGGAATCGCAAGGGTCAACCACAGCGTGAGTGCAATGCCGTGGCCTCGCCTTGGGAGGACTTCCTTCTTGATCAAAGTCTCTCCTGTGCCAGGTAAGTATGCTTGGTTGTCGCCGCCTTGTACTATATATACCAATATCTTACACAGTCCGTAAAAATGTCATATATTCATAATATATTAAATGTATTAAATATAATATCATCAATTACAATAATTTTCTTATTATAAACTAATATTAAAAATTCATTTTGTCAATAAAAATAATATACTTAGTGTATTAATAACAGAGTTTTTTTTAATCACTATTTACTCTTGTATGAGATCGTGAATAAAATATAAATATTCATTATCATTAGCATTAATATTAACAATTGAGGGCAGCAGACAGATATTTTTGCCTTTCATGAGAACATTGTATGGATGCTGCTTTAGGCATTATTGTTACACAATATACTTTAATATTTATATGAGGCTAGTCGTAGCAAACCCACCAAGTTGTCGCACAGGAAGTTATTGAGAAATAAGCCAATAAACAACAGGAAATATAAACAAATACAAAGAAAATTTGTGTATAATTTGTTTAATAGCTTCAGTTATACATGTCCGATTTTGATAATTGACCCCTCATTTTAAAGCTTACGAAAAGTCCAATATGGTTTTAACAATACCTCAATTTTCCTACAACTTGGTGGTTTTTCCGTGTCATGCCTCATATAGCTCCGATGAAGAACGTCCAGAAGCACCCGTGTGGTCAGTACAGAAATGTTAAAATTACTCCGTCTTAACTTTTCTCCATGCCACACAATGGTTATTGAGTCTCTGTATGGAATAATACATATCAAAAATACTTACCGGCACTGTATTCTGAGACGACAGTAATATTTTGTTTAATTAACACAGTTTATAACTTCTCAAGTTTTAAATACAGAGCTCCCAAGTTTGGAGATCCAAAAATAGTGAGATTTATTTTTGTCAATTTAACGACCGAAAATTTGAATT
>JAOTQE010001648.1:0-11410 GCA_025631205.1 Nesometra sesokonis
AAAACTCGGGAGATATCCTGGTTACATTTTGTTACATTTGGTAAAGATTTTTGTACGTGTGAATCGGGTATTAGATTATTGACAATAATAGAGTATTAAGTAACTGTAAAGTAGCTTTTATGTGATTAGAAACAATTGTCTACACATGTAAATCTATCCACAAGCTAAATAGTTTGTTGGCCCAATTATATTAATTATAGTACCTTGTCAACAAAGACAGGTTAGCAGTTTGTTTCAAGTACATCCCAACTCTATGAAAACAGACCCTCTGGAAAAAAACATACTCACACAAAACTGGAACTTTAAGCCCTAAAATCTACCCATGTAAAAAGGTAAAGCGGACTCTCTCTAAATCAAACTGTCCAGAAAACCGGACAAACTGGACAGTCTGAAGGGTCAGTTTTGACAGAATTGATCGTAGTAGTAATTTGAGAGTACTGTACAATACATGTGGATTAAAACATACTTTTTCATTGAAAACTTCACAAACAAAACAACAAAATTGACTATCTGCCAGAGCCAACCGAAAGAAGGCATGCAAAGCCAGAACTTTTCTACAATAGGCAAAAATTTACAAATTAATTTTTTTTTCAATTCTTTTTAATTTAAAATACAAACAGTTTAAACATTCAATTTCATACTACTGTACATTAACAATTTTCAGATGATAAAAAAATGTTTAAAAAAATGCAATTTAAAATTACCCTGCCTGCTTAGTCAATCCTAGCAATTTTCAAATGCAGTTTTCTCAAAACTTGCATTTTTAAATACTCAAACTTTGATTGTTTATAACTTTTCAAGGAAACATCGTATGAAACTGAATTTTGCTGCATTTTACAGATAATAATGTGTAATTTCATAAATTATAACTCAATGTTTAAGAGAATGCCATCCATATTTTTTTTTTCTGTTTTTTAATTTTATTTACTTTTGGTTGTTTTTACAAATACAAAATGATACATAAAACTAAAATCCAAATAATTAAAATAACACAATACCTGTATATTTATATTGTACTGTAGTAACACCTTGTTGCTTTTGTATTTATGTCATCTATCACAGATCTTTGTTAGCATATTTGAAAAATTTATTAGCAATTTTAAATTCAGGGTTATTTAAAGTTCTAACTAGGTAAACCTTTTTTTTCATTTTTGCTATATTGAATACCATGTTTAATTACAAACATTATCATTTTTTATTTGATAATATTCGGATATATGAGCAACTGTGCATTACAATACTTGAATATTAAAGTTATATTCATAATCTATAAGATTTATAGACTCTCTTAGTAGAAGATTCTGAACGTATCACTTTGCCGATTCCCTACCGAGATACATTAAAAAGATCTGAGGGGGGAAATCTTGTATGATATAGAAATCTATGCGTCGTCCGCATTAGATTGTGTCGTCTGCTTCAGAATTTTGCCTGTATTCTTGGAATTCCATAGCATCTATTTAGCTTTGCGAATGAATACTTTCATCTGGGCCTATGGCCTAATTTGGAAGCAATAGGAATCTGAGCTCTGCTAGGGTTTTGCAGCAAAAACATAAATTAGCCAGTCACATAATTAGCAACTAGCTCGCATCATATCAGAGAACGAGTTCAGGATAATTAAACCTGCATGTACATTGGGGTCAGGTATAAATTCATTTTTTAAGTGGCTGATATCTGACCTGGATAATAATTAAATTTATATTACAAAAATAACCACAGACTGATAAATTTTGAGACTTAATATTTTGGATGGAGAATTTCTTTATCGATGCTAAATATGAAAAAAATATAATGTAAAATGATAGACATTCAGTATCTATTTTAAAATAAATTTTATAGTATTATTTAATAAATTATAAATATTTTCTGTATATATTAAATAAATTTATTTTAAAAAATGCAATTCAAAATAAATTTTAATAAAAGGCAGACCTAGCAAGCATTTAAATTCAGGAAGTAAAATATGTCAATAAGACAATTAACAACTTTAGAAGGAAAAATATTGAATTAATAGAATTTGCAATATTAACAGACTTTTAAAAATTCAGGAAATCATAAAGAAACATTAAGTACCATAAAATGTCTTTTTTTCTTGAAAAATAATCAATATCTTTTTTATGTTTTAATCACAAATGTAAATGGATAGTATCAAAACAGAAAATTGCTAACAAAATTAATTGCTTTCGGAAATAAGATCCAAAATAAATTAATGATCCATATAATATTTTATTTTATGAGACACATTTCAATTTTTTTTACTCTTTTAATTTCCTTAATACTATGTATATGATTATTTGACGCTGAACACGTATAAATAATTTTTATCACATACTCTAAATTACTGTTTTCAGTAGGCATCCCAGATTTATTTTGTGTTCGTATATATTTGATAAAACCAACAATTTTAAAAGAATAATTTATTTAAAACATTATTTTTTTTATTACAGCACAAAAAAAATAGTTTTACAACTAAAGAGTATAGAGTATTAAACAAATCATTGATTCAAAATTATTTTTTTTTTACAATCAATTTTTTTATACAAATTATAGATTGTACTCTTAACTATGTTTGTAATGTTGCATTCTCTCTAGAACCAGTCATAAATATAAAGTAATAAAATTGTTTTTATAGCCTCTGGGTAATATAAACCATCCAAACTGAAAACGAATGAACAATACTAATTTACCAATCTCCAAGTTGGTTAATAATTGCCAAGAAAACTAAAAACATGTTTTAGTAAAATGGTATCACAACCTAAGAAGACAATAGCCATGAACTGAGCTTATGCTTTACGTTTATTGTTGGCTGCCTTGAACAAATTGACAATCGTCTTAGAAAAAGCGTTACCATAGTGATTGAACAGAGTTTGTAATACCTGACTAGGCAGGGTCTCTTTGGGGGTAATCTCTCTTACCAAGATTAATAAAAGCACTAGTTGCTAGGCACCTTGTTAGTACGTTGTTATTCTTTTTATGAGCCCGAATAAAATCAATAAAATATTGTCATGGTTACGGTGAGACTTTGGAATAAGAAACTGAACAAACAATTCAGAGTTTGACCAATAAAAGCTAGTTAATGTTTTATTCATGCTGAGTCTTTGTTCAATTGTCCCCTATTTTATCAACTTGGGTATTGTTGAACCCACCATTATCACTGTTCAACTGCTTGGTATTTTTGAATTATATTTCAGCATTAAATAAATGCTGTAAAAGGGCAATTTGAACAGTATGTTTGTTTAATCTGATAAGATAAATAACTATGAAAAGTTCATATTCTCATAAAGTACTGATAAAAATTGTGTGCAATATTGAACCATAATTGTTGAAATGTTACAATATTAATATACTACATTACAACAATGTCTTTGATGAAATTCTAAACTTTAAAACACGACACATTTTTTATACAAACATTGTTTATAAGAATAATACAGCTGAAATTGCTCAACAATTAAGAACAAAATAAGAACTGGTCTAACAATTTCAAATGAGGATTTTTTTTGTATCAAAGGGAACTTAAAAAACCCCCAATATCAAGCTCATCACAACACACGGTTTTCTAAAGGTTTATACCTAGTGTAAAAAATGTAAGCGGCATCCCAGTGAGATCCGCCGGGATCTAAGTGGGATGGCCTAATCCCACTGGGATTCGATCACCCATCGGGATCCCAGTGGGATTAATTCCCGCAATTTCGGGATTTTAAAGAATTCTCCACCGGGATTGTGGCGGGATGGGCTAATCCCTCTGGGATATCACCATCAAGCTGGGAATCCTGACCAAAAATCCTGGTCCAGAATTTCAGGATCCCAGCCGAAAATTTGGATCCCAATCGGGATCCCGACCGGGATCCAATTTTTTTTTTTCAAAGGTAAATCATATCAACTAATATTCCAATGTCATCAAATGTGGTAAATGTAATCAGAAGTTCCATCAACAACATAGAATACCTGGTCAAGGTTTTGTCGAATACGATTTCCCACTCAAACCAGCCATTCACATACACAGACCACTTATGCAGCAAGAGATACGAAGGATGTGTTCAGACTCAACGATTAAGCGGAGCGTAACGTACGCGGCATACAATTATCTGTGTCTGAACTAGTCGGCGATTAACGCAAGTCCCTAATCAGGAGTGTAACTTGTGCTCCCTGCAAACTCAGGTTTAGCGTAAGCCTCGTACACATGAATGGTTTTGTCCTTGTGCTACGCGTCGTCCAATCACAATTTACAATCGGTCTGCATTGGCCAATCAATTATGGCTCACTGGTCGTAGAAAAACCCACTGGCGGTAATTTTAAAATTGCTTATGACTTTAGCTACGCCTTGTGTCCGAAAACCTTGATCGTTACGCCGCAGATTAGCTTGCGCCTCGCTTACGCTAAGCTCCGTTTAAGCCGTGAATCTGAACATAGCCTAAGTCTCACACATTCTGTGTGAGAATCACACATTTAGGGTTCATGTCACGATCTCACGCATGACACTCATTTTTCCTAGGCATCAGGACTCGAGCTGGGCAAAGATGTACTCAAGGTGGGGAAGACTGCAACTTGGGCAATGATAAGGAGCATAGCTCAAAGGAATAATTGCAATTGAAGGTATATTTCCCTTTTGGGTCACAGGGCTCGAATTTAACCAAAGATCTAAGGCCATTTCCCTCCGGTTCCCTGTCATTTTTGCCTCAATGCCTTAAAAAATTGACCATCATCAAGGCCACTTTGGCCTACTAGGTTCCCCTTATTTTCAGTAACACACGGATAATTCTTACGAAATGGCCTCTGGTGCCCTATATCCCTTAAAATCTAGCCAAAAATGGCCTTGCCCCTACAAAGCCCAAATTCGAGGCCTTGTCTTTCAAATTAAGTAAAAAATAGTCACTTAAGAACTATATGCCCTAGATTGCACCATTAAGAGCTAAAAATTGAAATAGCTCCCTAACATGGGAGGGAAACATTCCCCTCTAAAACACTCCCTATGCTCAGGTCACTTCACTCCCTCACTCGCTCGCACGCATGTGCATGTGCCGAGATACTAAGTCAAAAAAATCTCACTCATAAAATGTTTTTTTTAACTTGGCATCTCTGATGCAGCACAGTGTAGGCCTATCCATATAATATACTATGAAGAATTTGAGCTTAAATTTGGTAAATATAAAGGTCAATGAGCATGAATAAATTAAATTTATTTTAAAAACTAATAATTAAATCTTTTATCATAACCATTATCAACTATAGTGACCATATGTTATCATAGATTACAGATAACACAGCATTCATAGACAAAGCTGTCATTAACCATACCATATAATTTAAATGTCACATGAATAAGGTCAGATTTACAATTAACATTTACCGTAATTTTAATTTTAAACACAATAGGTAGATATTCTGATCACATGGAAACAGAATGGTAAATGCTCTGTATTTCGAGTCTATTAACAGGGATGTAGCTATAAAAATCCAAGGGTGGGTAGAAACAATGTAAGGGTGGGTGGTAAAATGATTAAAAACAATAATTTTACCTTCTTCAGAGGTTTAAGATGTGTGGAAGGCCTTAAAATAAGCTTTAGGTGGGTAAAACATTTTTAGGGTTGGTGGCCCCACCCACCTCCGCCCAGCATAATTACATCCCTGTATTAATTATAATGGTCAAAACAAAATTTCCCAAGTACAGCATTTGTTACCTCTGCCTGAGACAACTACTGTATACTACACTGTATAGTTACGGCCAGTGTCAAAGAAGTAAGGCAACTTGAAGTTGGGCGAGTTGGGCTTTTAAATGTTTTTTCCCCTATTTGTATGTCTCTGTGCTTGTCTGTTTACATTAACAACTTGTTGACCACAATATTAATCAGCGTAATGAAAGTTGCTGGAATTAATTTTTATGTTAAGATGATGAAGTGATTCAATTATGAAAGGTCAAGGTCAGAGGTCTTCGTTATATAGCGGAGAATTATCTCTTAATGTGTCCTATATTTTTTAATTTGTGTCAATCAGTTAGCATTTTATAGGCTCCATTTATTTAATTTTTCTGCAGTGCAATTTATTTTTTTCTGGGAACTTAACGTACATTGTTTACTGTGTAATTTCAAGGATAACTGTTTGTATTTTTGACAATTTTTGAGGTAATTTTTTGTATATTTTTACCCCATCAGTCGGTGAATAAACAAACAAAAATTGTGACCCTGATTGGCGAGATTTTTGGTCAGTAGGGCTTAAGTAACAATTATTTTTTTTGGCTTAATGTTGAATCTATGCTGAAATAAAAATGTTGTCAACTCTAACCATTCACCAAGTAGCCATATGGCTGGAATTCTCATTCAGCTAAAATAAAAATGACCTCTTTTGCCAAAATGGCTTAATGTAAATCCCTGAAAAACGTCCATTTTGTGGTCATTTTTTTTGTTTTTAAAAATTTGACTACAGAATTTATGTAAGTAAAATAGAGGTTCCACGGATGAAAACATAAAGATGTAAAATGAATACTGTAGTTTGTTGAAATTTAAGTTTCATTAAAAATGATCAAATACATGGGGAATTCATGCAAAGACATGCCCTCAAAACTGTCTTTAAAAAAAAAACATCAAAACTAACACATTTACACCAACAGTTGACGATACTTTTCCCTTTTAATGATGAGCGTTGAACGTTCCAAGACTAGGAGCCCACACACACGCGAAAAAAACATAGAAAATTTGAAAATCATTATTTGTTTGCTAAGGATCGCGATCCAAAAATCTTTTCTTTTTTTTTTGCGAACGTTCATACACATGAAACATATCATGCGCAACATATTTACATACACACAGCTAAAAAATCACAAGAAGAACTGCGAATTGGATTGCAATTGTTAACAAAAAAAAAAAAATGATTTTTCGATCATGATGCAAAAATCGATTTTCAAATATAAAATTTTTCGCGCGAGTGATCGCCCCTTATGTGTTACATCGAGGTATATGAGCATTTTACTGGGATGTAATTATTAAACAAAAAAATAGTTCCTAATTAAGATTAAGACTGTGGATATATTTACGTGAAATGTTTCAAAATCCAGCTCACTGATTGGTGGATCAGGCTTGACCCTAACCTTGAAAATAACTTTCCCTATACCTTAAGCACTAGAGACTGTAATAAATTTAACCACTTTAATTAAGCACCGTCAGTAATTGTCAATATAAACACTGTGATACACACCAATAATTGATTAAACCTGAATATGATTCCTTAAAACTACATTATCTTTATTAAATAAATCATTAATTAATTTTATTTAAAAAAAAATTATTTTAAAATGCATTGTAAAAAAGTTATAAATTATTAAAAAATAAAAAATGTTAAAAATTTTCACTTTTTAATTGACTGCATCTCAAAATGAACCCCAAATATGAACAATATATATATATTTTTTAATAAGGCCTATAATATGTGTTTTATTGTTTAATTTGGCTAGGCCTAGGCCCTATGGCCTAGCCATAGCTTAATCAAGGAGGTTTTAGTGGGAACCGGTAGATAAGTACTTCTTCTACCACACATCATCCATCAATCATCATCATGCAACGGCTGTGAAAAGCAGGCCTAAGTTTTCATTTTCAGAAAATAAACCTTTCAGAAGGGTGACATTCTGAGAGAGAAAGTTACGCTTGACCACAAACATTGTATGCATAAAAGACGCTTTGCTTTTAGGTTATTAACCCTCAAATTACTTTATTAAAAGATAGAAAATACCTACCACTTTCATCGTCTTCCCTCTCCTGAGCATTCCAACTTGGAAATCCAGTTCAGAACCTTGTTTTGTGGCGGCGATATCACAATCTATTTACCTCGAACACCACGAATCGAGTTCAGAGACTTAACGAGTCTGTGTTCACTAGAGCGTGCTATTTGACATTCTATAAAACAATTTAAATTTAGCGTATATAATAGTAAAAAAAATAATACATAATATTAAATTATATAGTTAGTAATATAATTTTTCTAAAATTTTAATTAATTTATTTAAAATTTTATAATATTTTGTTTATTTATTTAACATACAAATATGTACAATATAAACTTTGAAATGCGGATGCTGACAGTCACCACGGACGACGAGACGACGTGAAATGTTTGTATTTTATCACAGATTAAATTAGGAAATTTCACGTTTATCACTTTAAAATGTCTGATTTTTCTGATCAAGAGTATGATGAGGAACAAGAAGGGGCTGATGAACCTGAGTTGGATCTAGATGGTGACGAGGAAGAACAAGAGAACCAAGAGCAGGAGGAAGAAGAGGTGTGTTTTTGTTGTTTTTTTAGGCCTTTTATCTGCCGTGAAGTATTTGGTCCCGGGCCAAATTCGTTTTTGTCGGCTAAGCCTAGAGCCTAGGCATACAGGGCTAGATTAGACAGGCCAAAGCCTACGCAGTATTTATTCCTAGGCTAGCCCTGGTAAAATTTCTACATACCAAGAATAAATGAGTGTTATAGTAAGTACAGTAGGCCCCCTATTTCACTAAGTAAGTTGACATTTGATTTTTTTTTCTCAAATCAATGATCGATTCGATTCCGATGATATCCTTGGCCCTAGGCGATAGGCCTAGGCCTAAGATAAGTAGGCTAGGGAAACAAAAAGTTTAGGTACTAGCCTAGGCTAGGCCCTAGGCCCCTAATAACATTTTCCTGAATAGAAAACTAATTAATAATCATAACAATAACATCATTAACATACTTTGGGCCCTGGTTGAATTACTTTAGTATTGACTTACCATGTTTGAAACTTAAAAAGCAATGTCTCAGCTAAGAATCAATATTAAACAAACTTAAATATATTGATCGTCAATCTTTTCACATATTATTTAGCCTATTAGGCCTAGGGCATAGAGCTTATATAAGGGTGCAGAGAGTGAGTATTAATGGTTGCCTCTCTACTGAATCTCCTACAACTAGTGGTATCCCGCAAGGTTCGCATCTTGGTCCAATACTTTTCTCCATCTTTATCAATGACTTACCAAGTATTGTCAACAACATTCCTATTTTTCTGTTTGCTGACGACACAAAGATGTTTGGTACAGTCAACACAGTTGACGATGCAGATTTACTCCAAAAAGAGTTGGACAAGTTTGTTGAATGGTCTGAGCGTTGGCAATTGAAGTTGAACATCAACAAGTGCAATGTTATCCACTATGGCAAGAAAAATCAAAGGTTCCTTTATCATCTCAACGGGACCTTGCTTGAATCCATTAATGAAGAAAAGGATCTAGGTGTCATTTTCGATAGTAAGCTAAGCTTTTCTTCACACATCAAGAGTTCAGTCAGCAAGGCCAAATCGATGCTTGGACTAATCTATAGATCATTCACTTTCCTTGACTCATCAAGCTTCTTGGTTCTATACCAGTCATTGGTTCGCCCACGATTAGAATACGGTCTTCCGTCTTCCTGTATGGTTTCCTAATCGTTTAAGTGAAAGGGATGACATCGAGAAGGTCCAAAGGCGTGCAACTAAAATGCTACCAGAATTACACGACAAGTCTTACGAACATACGTCACCTTAAACTACCATCTCTCGAATTCAGACGTCGCAGAGCTGACCTGATTCAAGCTTATAGAATTATATGGGGATGTGATGCACTTGATAAAAACCGCTTTTTTACCTTCAGTACCAACTCTGTCACTAGAGGTCACTCATTTAAAATTGATAAACCAAGGTCTACTGAAGAGGTCAGGAGAAAATTCTTCTCAGTTAGAGTAGTAAATGATTGGAATAGTCTACCTGAGACCGTTGTCCAGGCCCTTAACTTGAAAGAATTTAAGAGGCTCCTGGAAAGATCATGGTGCATACACCAAAATCGTTTTGACCCATTTCAACGACCAGGATCCAGAATAATGGATGGAAACATGAGCTTATAGCTCCAAATCCTATCAAACAAGTAAACAAGTAAACAAGTAAAAGCAATAAAATTTACAAACATTAATTAAACTTGATTAACGAGGCGATTACGATGATGATGATGATGACGATGATGATCAGATCATCATCATCATGATTATCATCATTATGATAATAATAATAGTAATAATAATAATAGTAATAGTAATAATAATAATAGTAATAATAATGATAATAATAATAGTAGGCCTAATAATAATAGTAATACTACTACTACTACTACTACTACTAGGCCCTACTAATAATAATAATAAATAATCATCATCATCATCATCATGATAATGACACAAAATAGTTGAACACGCGACACACATAAAGTAGTGAGGTTTCACGTTTCGCCACTACTAAATACGAAAACGAAAACGGATACGTTATAAATTCTTGTAACGTTTGAATAGAACAATTAAATATCTGTCACAGTTGGTCAGTATTTCAGGACGATCATCAACTTTCAAAAACGTAATTGTGTCGTATCCGATTTTCGTAGTTTTGCGAATCCTCACTATTGGTGAATGATTATGTATTGGATAATGAATTATAAATGCAAAATTTATAAAGAATGTTATGGTAGCTCAGCTCAGTCTCAACTCCTGATAGAGTTCCAAGATATTTATCTTGGAAATCTGCGATAACTTACTCCGGAAATAAATCTATAAGGGCTTAATTTATCTTTCTAGGATAATCTTTGGAAACTAAAAGACCACTTTAAGCTACCGTAGAATACAGGTGGTAATATTTAAATTTAACGCAAAATTGAATAGAAATCAGAATCGTTGATTTATACTACGCATCATCAGGTCAGGGAAGGTGAATTTAGCAGTGGCTAAATGCTACCCTTTTCTTTGCTGTAATTTGAAACAGTCTGCCTCAAAACCTTGCATCTTAGCAATGAGTCTAGCAAATCTTTGTATATTAGGCTTACCTCTTTTTTTGTTAGTTGGTACGTGTTCTGCATATGTAAGACCAACGGGTGACAAACACACATCGGTTATAATTGTCGGTGCCGGAGCTGCTGGACTACAAGCGGCCCAGACTCTATTAGACAACGGCATTGAAGATTTTCTGATCCTAGAAGCAGCCGATCGCATTGGAGGACGCGTACATGATGTTGAATTTGGTGGGCTACGCGTGGAGCTAGGTGCTCACTGGGCCCAGCCTGTTGGTGGTTCCTTACAGAAAAAGGTTTTTAATCTTGGTATGAATACTCATCAGATTAACTGGTTCTCTATTGTTGTATACGACAGTAATGGTGAAGATATTACTGAAGAAGCTATTCCAGTATTTGATGAGGTACGGTTTTAAATATTAGGTAATAACACACACATCCACACACACAACAACCAGTAGGGAACCGACAATTACACGTACCCTCGCGTTCTGTAGGGACGTTAACAATTAATTAATTGGCAAAATAATTAGCAAAATTATTGAACGGGCTGTTTATGAACAGATATATAATTATCTGACTAAAAATAACTTTTTAAATAAT
>JAOTQE010001659.1:0-11410 GCA_025631205.1 Nesometra sesokonis
TGGCTTTAGTAGTCTCAACTTTCACCTTTATTCGCATGGACTGCGTGATAATCCAGGTTGTACTTGTGGCTACAATAAGACAAGAATTGATCCCTTAACAGGACCCTGAGGTCATTTCCGGACATCTAAAAACCAAAGTTTTTTCACGGGAACATGCTGGATCCCCTAAAACTTTGATTCCCCCCCCCCCTTTTCCAAAAATCTGCATCTGCCCATGCATTCTTATGACTTTCAACTCTGCCAAGGGTCATATCATGCAGCAAGTACTGGGTGGTACTCGTACTGTTTCATCTGTCGACGACTGGAATTATGTGTGCACCAGTAGACCAGGGTATCCACATTTTTGTCTCAAAAGAGGTTTTTTAAGGTGCACATGAGCTGTTTGTGTACAATGAATTATAATGAACTTTCCCAAAACTGACCACCCATTGGACCATCCGTTTAATTAAGTTATCAGGATAGTTCAGTTTATAGAGAGTAAAGGTTACCTATGTTTTTATGGGTGTCATTATATTGGGACTTTAAAATAGGTCAAGCTTAGCATTAAATTAGGCATTCAACATTTAGAGACATATGGCATGGAATATTTAAATGTTAAGAAAATTTTGTAAGCATGCAATAGTTAAAATTATTATGTAATATAAATCCGGCTGTTACAGAAATAAGTTAATTTTGACAATAATCTTAAACACCGTTTTTGATTGGGCAAAAATGTAAAAATGCGAAAAGTTCAAAGCTGTTGATATCATAAAATGTCGTACGACACCACTACAATGCACCGGTGTCATTCTCAAAATGGAAAATAAATACATGCACGTATCATGTTTAACACTGTGTAATTTGAGTAGTAGACCCACTTTTGAGTTGGGGCCCCAATTTGGAAAGTAGTTTCTTTCATTATCACATTGTCCAAATGATGTGATATTTTGTCAGTTTAGTCACAACTAATTGTTCTATAGATTTATCCAAAGAAATTTTAATCCCGCACTTACCCTTTAAGATAGGTCAAGCTAGCATGAAATTCAGTATTCAAGAGACAAGATTCAAATAGATTTTCAGATACAGTACCTGAATGAACAAATCAATGCCTGGCTTCCAAAGGTGATGAAGCCCTAGTTTACCAAGGTCCATGATGTATGTTAAGCCTTCAATATGTCTGCCAAGCTGAACAGTAGAAACATTTTTTGATTATAATACAGAATTAAGATTTTGGAAAACTTTTAGAAACATATTTGAGGCTAGTCATGGCAATTCACCAAGTTGTCACAGAGGAAGTAATTGAGAACAGGAAATACAAACAATTACAAAGAAAATGTTTGAATATTTTGTCCAATATCTGCAGTTGTAGAATTTTGATTTTGATAATTGACCCATCATCGAAAGCTTACGAAAAGTGTAATATAGTTTTAACAACAACTTGATGGTTTCGCCGTGACATGCCTCATTTGTAAGTACCAAACTGACCCATTAAATTTAAATTGGAATCTCAGTCAAGTTGTGACGTGAACATATATCCTAATAAAAGTCCACTAACATTCAATATGGAATCACAATCAGCATTTGGGTGGGCTTATACCTAGGTTTCTAAAATTTGTAGAGTAAATTATTTTATACATAAAAACCCAAAACTTAAGTTGACTGATGGTATTATGCTTATTTCTTTATTTTTTGGATCAACAAAAAAGGCATCAATACAGTTAGTTTCTTGAATTACAAATGCATCAAAAATATTGATATCAAATTATAGTGGTATATTATATTAGTACTTAAAAAATTCTAATATGAGAGACAAGTGGTAGGCCTAAAAAATTGCGTTGTGCAAGCACATTTTTTTTTTACAATTTGGGTTTATAAGTCATTATTTTTTTAGATCCCATGTTCTGTGTTTTCTGCAATTAAATTGTTATTGCCTAATTTTGGGATAATTGTACACATATCTTATAATTTTCGTGATAATTTTATTTATTTAGTCATTAATGAATGTTTTAAAAAAAGTTGCATGATCCTTATTTTTATTATTTTGTACTCTTTGTTCCAAAAAAACAAGTTTTCTCACTACACACAGGATATGGAAACTACGTCATGCTTTCTATGAGGATTAGGGAGTGGCACACTTTGGTTTTGGAAAGAATATGATGGGCAGGTAGGTTCAATCACAGGACCTTGGGATTGGAAAACATCCATGGTAAACTCAGGACCGTACTCTGGATTTACATGCGGAGGTGCCATGATCAAGTTTAATGACGTACTCTTCCACTAGCGAGTACATCACCTGGTTTCTAAATCTGACGAGCAATACATATATTATTGTGCCAATGGCATGAGGTTTTATAGGTTTTCATTTATATATTTTGGAGCAATTTAAACCATATACGTATTTTTAACATTTGTGTATAGTGGAGAAAGTGTTTTTTTTTTCATTTTTATTTTTTGGGGGGGGGGGGGGGGAGGGGTACGCCTCACACTCAGGGCCACCAAGTTACAAAAACACTTTTTCACGATTTTGGGTCAGCCAGCTTACGCTACACACAGATGATTTTAAGTCCTTATATTACCCTCTGTGACTGTTCGTCTAATTCTTTGTACAGTTTCTCTAATAGGTAGATATTGTACTTGATTATATCACTTCCTTTACAAGAATATACAAGACCTAGAAAAAGAAAATGAAACATATTTAACAGGTTATTCTTTTTATTTTTTTATTACAAAAATTACACTTTAATTACAATGTTTCGACATCTTCACGGTGTCATTTGCAAGTAAAATTAATCACGGTGTCATTTTCAAGTAAAATTAATTAATTTTACTTGAAAATGACACCGTGAAGATGTCGAAACGTCATATTTTAAGCGTAATTTTGTTACTTAAAATTGACAATGTCAAGATGTCGAAACATCGTATTTTAAGCGTAATTGTTATAATAAAATGTTATACTAAAAGACTTTTAATTCATAATTCTTTTTATTGCATAAACAATTACAATTTAGGAAATAAAGTATGGATTTCTTTAATCAAAGTTTAGTTCTTCTACCACCCCACCACTAAAAAATAAAAACAACATAAAGGTTTAATATTTCAATACTATTATGATGAAAAAGGAAGATCATTTCATTTCATTAAATTTATTCATCAAATGAATAGCAATAATATGTAAAATTCCGCTTATTGCCAAGGCCTCTAAGTGCGTAACAATTATTACCCTAGTTATTGGAACAAACACCTGTGAAACACAATCCATTTCACAAGGTTGCTGCTGCAATTAGTGCATATGGCATTTGTACCTCCCAGATACCCACTTATACTCCTGGGTGCAGAGACGCAATGTGGATAAAGTGTGCCTAAGAAAACAAGCAGCAAGGTTTATTTAAGATGAAACCCATTACAATGTTGCTTTTGAAATGGTTAGTCTTATTTTGGACCGGGCAAGAAGTAATTTATACTTGACACGTTCCTTCAAGAGCAGCACTTAGCATTTTGTGAAATGCTCCAAGAAAAATTTGCTTATATAAAGGCGGTGCTTATTTGAGGACTACGGTAAATTGTGTTTGAGAACATTTTGAGGTTCCGTAACAAATGAAGAAAAACATGTCTAATCTTTTCATGAAAAATCAAATATATACTAACAAGCTGGTAAGCAAGCATGTACAGAGTGCCAGTCAGCCGATGAGTGGTGCTACAGTAGTGAAAAAAACCCTTACATTTCGGCAGTTCACACAAAATGCTACTCCTCCTTGGATAATAGGCCAACGATGTTGAAAATTCACACAAATAATCTTGAATATATTGTCTAACTACACACTCAGTTTTTAGGTCTGCGCGAAGCGGACCTTAGAACCTCACTCATTTTTTGTTGTTGGAGTTGTTGTTGTTGGTGGGTGTTGCGACCATAACTTTAAATGTGTCCAGCGTCGCCAGTTTTGAACGCACATGCTTTGAAATTTTTTTTACAGAAATTAGAACCCATTCCCAACAAACCCTCATCACCATTTTTTAAAGTTACACCCCAGGGTGTCTCCTACACCCACAAGACCAAACGCGCGTTTCATCGAGTAGTGTAAAATACCCTTAACCGTTCTACAAAGGCGAAATTCCATGGGTTCGAGTCCCACAACAGTAGTGTCTGGCAATTTTTGTTTTTTTTTAAAATCTACTAAAAACCTTGATAAATCCATGCGACCTTTCCTACTAGTGCTAGAATAATTAAATCATGGAAAAATGCTTTTGCTCCCTGAAATCGCAGTGGAAGTGCGGACCTGGTGAGCAATCGCTCTTGTTGATATCGGCTCTCATTTTCCCTCCGTGCTCCCTTGAATTTGGGAATTACCTAAAATTAGGGGTTTTTGACCACTGCGGCATCCACTATCACCTGATTTGCACCAAAACATGAGACACAGTAAGTTAGACCATCTGTCAACTCAAGGAATATCACACAATAGGTAGCAGTGCAGTGCAGTGGGAAGACCCGTAATTTGAGGTAGTTCATGCAAATTGCTACTGTACTCCTAGGGTTATTGTCCGATGATGGTGAAAATTCACAGAAATGATCTTGATTACATTCTCTATACAATTACAAACCTAGTTTTTGATATTGACTCTCATACACCCTCAGCATGCCCTTGAGGTTGGCACTTACGAAAAATTAGGGGGTTTTTTTTACTATTGCAGCTCGACGTTGGACAATATGAACGAAAACTGAGGAACACCCAGTTTGACCATCATTGATATGACTACTAAATTTCATCGAAATCGGTCAACTATAAGTGGTAGAAAAACTCCGGTCAAACAGACAGACGGACACAGTGGATTAGAATTAAGTATAGACAGGGCACTCTGTACAACCTAAGACTACTATCTATATGAGGCAGAGCCAAACCAAATGAGACATACGTCGCAAATGGTTGTTTTTCACAATAGGCAGAAATTTAAAAATGGTCAAATTTTTTATTTTTTTTTTAAATTTAAAATATGCAGTTTATAATACATTCAACTTTCATACTACCAATAACTATTTTCAGATATATGATTAAAAAAATGTTTAAAAAGTGCAATTTAAAATGACCTTGCTCAATCAATGTATACTGATAAACAATTTTCAAGTGCAGTTTTCTCAAAACTTACATTTTCATTGTTCGAACTTCGATTGTTCATGACTTTGCAAGGAAACATAGCATTTAACTGATTTTTTGCATGTTAAAGATAATAATAAAAAAAAATGTTATCACAATCTAATATTTTTAATATAAAGTATAACCCTTATTATATAACTGGTGAAAAGAAGGTAAATCAAATTCATACTAGAATACGCGTTGGCTTTAGTAGTCTCAACTTTCACCTTTATTCGCATGGACTGCGTGATAATCCAGGTTGTACTTGTGGCTACAATGTTGAGGATCCGCTTCATTACTTTATTGCCCTCTATATACAACTCACAGAAAGGAATTGCTCACAAATGTCGATATAGTTGTCCGAAAAACGTCAATTAAAGATACTTTTTTAAACGTTAATTTTAATATGTAGTTTTAAAATCCATAAAAAACTCAATTTTCAATTTTCTGCCTTCCTCATTTGGCTTGGCTCTGCCACATATATGGTCAACAGAAAAGAACATCGTATGCCTTATTTGGCTTGGCTCTGCCACATATAGACTCAAGTACAACAGATACAGACTAGGCGCTCTGTACAATAGACACAGACTAGGCACTCTGTAAAACAAACACAGTTGGTAAGAAATCAGCACAGACTGCTGCTCTGTACAAAAATTTGAATTTCTAACCTTTAGGATCCATTTCACCAACTGGCATGATCCAGACGGGCCCTCCATTTTTATCATAACCTGGAGTACCTCCGGCATAATATTTATCAATAATCTGCAAGGAAAGAATAAAAAATTGCACTAATTTCTTCTAAAACATAAATCTCAGAGGCATGAAATGGCTAGAGCTTACCCTAGTCGCTAGTAGGAAGGAAAATGTTTCTTCAAAATTAAGTTATTTTCAAAATCAATAATTTTTTTTAGAATTTTTCGAGTGAGAATACATTTTTAAAAGGTGTGGTTTAGCATTGTCTTCTATTATTATCAGATTATATAAATGCAAATACAAACCTCTGGAATTTTATAGGTGTCCAAAATGGTCTCTGTATTCATTTTTGACCTCCATTCAATATCCTGTTAAAAATAACAAGAAACATTAAGAAGAACCTATAAACATTTAATTACTGTCCAATTTCTTCGTTTGACTTTTTACACAATCTATTCCAGTGGCAGATCCAGAAATTTTTGAAGATGGGTGCAGGGGTGGTTCTAGAAATTTACACCACTGATCGAGGTTGGTGCCTACAGTTTTGATTCAGACAAGGGAAAATAAGCCTTTAGCCAAATTTTGCGCATATTTGCCTGTCATACCATCATTGGCTCATGTGCAGGTACTTATAGTGTCTTTAGTATCTTTATTTAAAAAACACATAGAATATATATAAACTACAAACACTGTATCTAATGCAGCCAAAGATACTGTATTGCAGATACAATTTTGATTATCGAAATACCTACAACATAAACAAATTACAAATCCAAAATATCAATATTACACACTACCCAAGACAGAGGAAGAATAATTGTGAACTTGGATGCCTGGATCAGACTCCAAAACAATTCGGGCAAGGATGCACTGTGCGCTGAAGAAAAAAATTTAGAATTGGGATTCCAATATTCTAGTAAAATACAGTAGTGGACTATATCATACTACAATTCGAGCAACGTTTGTCTGTTTGTTCCTCTACTCCTCCTGGGTCCTTGGTCGGATCTCCATCAAACTTGGTCGGTGGATGCAAGTTCACCGCAGAATTGCCCTTAAAGGGTTAATTTTTGGAAAGGTCAAGGTCACTGGGGTCAAAGGTCAAATAACTGTTTTTCGCTACTCCTTGGTCCCATCTTGGCCAAACTTGGTGGAAGCATGTAGGTTAAGAGCAGAATTGCCAATGATGGGTCGCGGGGTCAAAGGTCAAGGTTACGGGTAATTTGACTAGTTTAAATCAATTTGATTTGCAGCTGAAATGCTTATATATATTTATTGGGTTTCATTTTTTTAAGCTGAAGGAGGGTCAGCACCCCCTGATACCCCTCCTCCCCTACCACTACAAATCAGCCAATGTATTTATGAATAAAAAATTACTCTGACAGAAGAATTTATCTAAATTAGTGATATTAAGATCTGAATTAACTAAATTTATTTAGTTTTTTATTTAACAAAAATTTTGTTTGTTGTTTTCAATACCCATTCCTATATTACATATTTCACATATTATATATTTGTAAATGTTTGCCTTACGTCACCATAAATAAAATTTGTTGATAGATATATCTTTCTAAATAAAAAAACTGTGAGGTTTTTTTAAAAAATGGTGCATTTTAGTGAAAAATCATTTGTTTAGTGTGGCACTTACTCAAAAAATCAGTGAGGGACAATATTCATACATTTACAGTAATTAAATACTGAAATATACAGTACATTATCTTCAGCAGGTGTCTGCACTTTGACCTTAACATAAAATCACAATGGCTACATTAAAATATATCTAAAATCTATGGACCAGGTAAGCCACATAACTATAGTTATAGATAATGCGTCAGATTTAAATATGATAACACTTATAATAAATACAAATTGATATCATTCTTAGTGAACATATTAACCTGATAAATGTCAGTGATAACAGAGACAACAAGATACTTTGATTCATTATGTAAGCTTATACTCATTTTAATGTTATTTCTTTATAAATTCATTAATTCTGTATTTAACTGTGACTTGTCTTTGCTTTAATTAAATATTTCTGGTCCTACTCACTCAATTAACATATTTCACACTTTTTGGAGGAGCAGACATCAAAATGAAATGTTTATTTCAAATATTACCTGTTAGTTTAAATACAGTACCTTAAATACTGATGACATAGATATATTTTATAATAATTTATTTGTATTCAGACCTGAAATGTTTAAAGTCACTGTTTGATGTAAAAAATATTTGCATAATTTTTGTTTGCTCTCAGCCTGTTAGTAGAGGTTTTTATTTCTCTTAGTTTTGAATTATTAAATAAAGATAAATGAAAATATAAAATAATTATGAAAAATTATATATTTCCCAGTCTGGGATATTAAAAATGATAATTGTATCTTATAGAGTATCCTGAAATATATCTCTATGATGGCTAACAGTAAATATAAGGCCAAAGTTCAAGATACAATTGAAAGATAAATTCATGAAATCAATATGCAGGTAGTACTTTATCATAATTAATACTAGCAATTACAAGGACTATGAACACCACTCCTTTAATATTGATTGAAATATTCTACAGCTATCTATAAGTCTATTTTACAAAGCATTGTTACCTTTTGTTTAGTGTTTCTTTGGTAATCGAAGATTTAACCCTTTCACTGCCTGTCCTCGGTACTACCAAGGATAATAAAATGTTGTTAAACAGCCTTCCCCGGTACATACCGTGGGTATGACAAATCGCTATTTTAACCATAGAGAATTCCTCCATATTTTAACATACTTGGCTACTGCTAAACCCGCCCTCTTTAGTGTTTACCATTCTTGACAAATTTCCAATTAAAATAAATGCATTCCCAAGAATATACGCCCTATAGTTTTTATGAAAAATTCTTGTTTTTTTGATGATTTTACTGACAAACGTTTAGTATGTCAATTTTGTTATAAAATGACAAAAATCTTTCAAACTTATATTGTAATTTTTATTTTATTGTAATACATGTTATATCTGAACATGTTAATATTGTTTCTATCACGATCAGGTGAGCTTCCCCGAATGGGATGATAAAGTATTTATTTATATAATATTGAATGCACTTTGAGGGGGATTTTCAAAAATATTGTACTCACTGTGGCAAAATATTGAACTCGTCTTTGACTCATTCAATATTTTGCCACAGCTCAAACAATATTTTTTGGTATGTTTATTTCACACTTTAAGAATTGTTATTCCAATTGATAGTGAGGTTCAGATAGTGCAAGGGATTCTCAAACAATTAACGGATGGTACTGTGTCTAGATAATAGCGTTCTGGCTCCATGAAAAGACATTTGTAGATGTACTGCTCCTTTAATGCTGCTGCTGCCACTGGATCAAGGTAGGTTAAGAAGTGTAAATTTTGAATATGAGGACATTTCAAGTATTGGTATTGAAAAGTGAGGCCCGAGCCCAGGTAACAGGCTAAAACCAATAGCCTCACTAGGGCTTTTCTCTTGGCAAGGCTAATTATAAACAAAATTAAAATTCAAGGGGATAAAATTATTCACACACAACTTACCCTGCGAAACATTTTTTCTGTAGCCTTTAAATCAAAACTTCTTGCTAAAATAAAATTAAGGATAATTTAACATTACATTAATAAATAGTTCCAAAATATCACTTTGAAAATATAAATAAATTACAATAATACATAGAAACGTAAACAATGAGAAAATTTGCTGAGAGTGAAAAGAAGTCACCCTAACTGCGACTTGAACCCGGGTATTTTGCTTGATATGCAGACACCTATACCACTCAGCCACTAAGGCCAACGTGGCAAGTTCAAGTTCAAATTTAAATCAACTCTTTTAACACTCAACATCATACCCCGTGACAACGCAAGTCTTCCGGTACTCATGTAAACAGATCAATTTGATACACTTCTCATTGTAGATGAAATCAGCTAGGCGGGACCTCAAACGAGATAATTGTTATATTTATAATCAGAAGTGTTGTAAACCGCCAAGGGATTGAGTGGTATGCGTTTGCATATCAAGCAGAATACTATACCTGCCAAGTCTCACGCATTATGCATGAGTCTCACGCATTGGAGCCTATTTTTGACGTATCACGCATCAGCAGAATTCTCACTCATGAACAGTAATTTCAATAGTTATTGCATGACACAATATAAAGCAAAATAGGTAAAAACGGCCCCAAAACAGCGATAATTTGGGCAAAAACGGCCCAAAAATGGTCATTTGACGTTTTTTTTATACAAATATCCAAGGTATATCTACTTGGCAGTTTACATTACTTCTGATTATAAATAAATTATAATGCATACAATAATAATATCTTTATTTTATTATTTTAAAGTTAACCATCACATTGGGATTTAGATTTTTGAAAAATTTTCTAAGCATACTAAGGTTATGTATGACATAATATCAACATTTCAAAGAAATTATAAGGTCCCATGAAAAAAATAAATGTTTATCACCCTACCAAAGCATGAAAACTGTTGAGGGCGGGAGGTTTATTTTACTGATCCTCCAATGTTGTAGTAATCTCACATTTGGCTATATCGTCCATCATTATTTTAGACTCGAGCAAATATGATGCCCATATCAGCCCACAGCGAGTATTGATCATTGTAGGCCTATTCCTATTATTTGTGGTTATTTAGGCCTAGTAGCTCTCTCATCATTGCCATTAAATAGTAGAAGGCCTATTTAGTTACAGCTAAGATAAGCTTTCAGTCTTACCTCGATCAGCGAACACAAGGCCTAGGCCCTAATTATAGACTATTATTTGTATCTCAGGCTCTCGCAAGGCAACATTCGTGATTCGAAAAAGAGAACCTTTAATTGGTTGACTTACTGGCTTAATTAGCCAAATACGTGACGTTAATAATTATGTTACTGTAGGTTGCCCGGCCCTTTCCATTCTCAACACGGGATGTAGTCTGTATTTTCATGAACATCGCCAAAACTGCAACCAATGGAGGCGCACTTCATTAAACACTTAAAATATAAAATACAGACTTGGGCCAAGTCTAAGAGATTGTTTCAAAATTTGGAATTTGTTTTTCATCATGAAATGTAAATAAAAAAATGCTTGCATAATTAGTGAGAAATGGGCTAATTAACTTTTTGCTATAATGGTGCATCACATTTAATTGATCTGAAATGATGTCATGCCAAAGTTAATCAATAGTTGCTTTAATTAAATCATGAGGCATAAAATTTCAGAAGATGGATAAAAAAAATGTTTGTTCCTTAAAATTATTAAAAATTTGAACAAAATTTGAGAGATTGAGGAAAATTCTTGGTGGATATGGCATGAAAATACCCTAATATTACAGTATAACTAGATCTTAAAGGTAAAAAAATCAAATGATACAAAATGTTGAACACAATGTACCTAGATTTATTAAATCAACAGACAAATGTTCAAGGCCTGTTAAGCCTCACTATTCAAATACTCAAGGACTAAGAATAACAAGTATGCATATATTTTATAAGATTAGTAGAGTACTGTATTACTGGCAATGTTTACTTTGGCCGTTTTTCTGCAGGAAAAAAATATCCGATAAATTATCCCGATAAAAATTATCCGATAAAAGTGCTGCAAAAACGGGTGTTTAACCT
>JAOTQE010001681.1:0-11410 GCA_025631205.1 Nesometra sesokonis
AAATAATAATAATAAATAATAATAATAATAATAATAATAATAAAACATTTGTGATAAGTACAACATAAAAAAATCAAAATAAGGGCAACTCTTTTTATTTACCTGCGGCTTTGCCAAGAAGGACATGGCCTGGGATGACCCTTAATAAGGACAATCGTACAGAAAATAGGCCTAGGCTATAAATAGATCGATTGATAGACTTGTTCTTTTCATTTATAAACCCCAGAGCATTGATACATAATTTAACTTCTCTAGAGCGTGTTTCATGCAAACATGTATTTCCATTAAAACATGATTTGTTTAGCACATTGTTATTATATTTGCATATTATTCTTTGCCTCATCAAATTACAACTTTTTTCTATATTCTAAATATTTTAATTATAATATAGCTTGAGTCTAATGTCGTCAGCGTCGAATGTGTCAAATGAATGCCCGGTTATACAAAAATACAAGTTTCTAATTATACATAGGGATATTAGTGAGGTTTCGCAAATTTACGAAATACGTTAACGAAAACGGATACGTCACACTTCAATTTTTCAAAGTTGATAAATTTGTTCCAAGCATATATCGGATTTTCCACCTACGAATCGTTGATGATCGTCCTAAAATACTGATCAACTGTGACAGATATTTAAGGTGTTCAATTCATACATACATTTATGACGTATCCGTTTTCGTATTAAAATGGGATGTTTTAACTGAGGCCTCAACTCTCGACTGATGGGGGACGCGTCTCCCAGTAATAACTCGGGGAGGGGGGAACAGTCCCTCCTGAAATGTCACTACAACCTCGTCTGCCCCCCACCCCGCCCCGATCCAAAAACGTTTTGCCGCCTCTGATGTTTAGAAAATTTCAGGTTGCCTCCAAAAAGTTGTTAAAGTGGCCTTGTAAAAAAACCCATGTTTCAACCTTAAGTTCAGGTAGACTACGGTCATGGTTAGAAACTAGCAATGGATGGAGTTTTCGGGCCATATTCGTTAATGGACTCATATGGTACTAAATTACGGTAAAGTATTTTCCATAATAGTGGTGGGGGAGGGGGGGGGGTTAGGGCTTTGGAGTGGTTATGATGTTGCTATTTAAATAAACTAGCTACCAAATTTGTCTGCGAGTTGTGTGGCCGAGCGGTTAAGGCCGGGAACCGTGAGTCATAGCAATAACAGCAGCATGGGTTCGAGGCCCGCTCGTACCATAGTTCTGGTGGTGGAACAAGTCTTCTCGGATAAGGAATATAAACCGTAGGCCCAGTGTGCACATACGGCTCATGTGCACTATAAAAAAAACCCAGTACATGTTTTGTGACGAGTAGGGGGTTACCCCGGTGTACTGATCCATACAGATGCCTGTCGTGGATAGAAGTATCGGCTCTAAGTAGCAGCTGCCAGGACATGACATGGCCCTTAGGGGCGTAGAAAGTCATAGGAATGTGGTCCACAGCGCCTTGAGACTACGGTGTAAGACGTTATATAAATCTAATTACATAGCATTAATATTGTGCAATAGTTTATGTGCTGGCAAGAGTTGCTTTCCAGCCCTGCATTAGGATCAAAATATCTTTTACCGTTAATTATTTCCTAGTAGCACTAATTACTATTATTTGTCGACGAATCCGAAATCAATAATTGACCATCAATATCGCCGCAGTCCATCATTCAGATGATGGAATGACACTTGCAACACAAATTACAATAGCAAAACGCCAGCTGCAGGCCGTGTAGGGTTATTGCAATATTCTTAAGTAGATCTACATTGTTAAAAGCAGGCACAAGGGATGAGACTAAATCATACATAACGGCTACGGTTACAGTGAGATTGGCGATTGTAAAGTGGAATTCAAATAAAACTCTGTATAACCACGTATTTACATTTCATAGCATGAATTAAATTTACATTATTTTACAAAATAAAACATGTCTGTAACTCGAAACGAGAACAAATATCACAAGGAACAGTTTTAACAAACATATACCGCAATATATTTAAGCAATTAGAATATTGGGTTTTTGATGGTCAGGCAATATAAAAAAAAAATATTGCATGCGATTGGATAAAAGTGAATGAAGAAATAGACAGAAGGCACGCAGGGAATGAAGGCCAGTTTCTGCATCAAAGATTAATATTAAAGCAAATTAACGGAGTTTAAAAAAACCGTTTTAATACAACCACACATGTTTTAACAAACAAGAACAGTTTTAACAAACATTACCGCAATATATTTAAGCAATTACAATATTGGGTTTGTGATTGTCAGGCAATATAAAAAAAAATATTGCATGCGATTGGATAAAAGTGAATGAAGAAATAGACAGAAGGCACGCAGGGAATGAAGGCCAGTTTCTGCATCAAAGATTAATATTAAAGCAAATTAACGGAGTTTAAAAAAACCGTTTTAATACAACCACACATGTTTTAACAAACAAGAACAGTTTTAACAAACATTACCGCAATATATTTAAGCAATTACAATATTGGGTTTGTGATTGTCAGGCAAATAATTGAAAAGCAAATAGTCAGAAGACACTCAGGGAATGAAGAAAAGTCTCTGAATCAAAGACTAATCACGGCAATATTTTTAAATAGTTATTGAAATATGAATATGATAATTATTTTGTAGTTCGATGGTCACGATTTTCAACAGCCGGGTCAATATGTGTTGAATATTGAACGCGACGCAGTAGGAAAATAACGCAGCACAACTGATTGTGACGTCACTGAATTATTTTATGTTTTATTATAAACGTTTATATATAAGTTTACTGTAATTATCTACGACTTCGAAGTGGTAAAATAATATCTACATATTAATTTAAATAAATTAATATTTTAATATTAACATATATGGAAAGAACATTTAGAACAGGTATAAATATATGATTTACAAAGTTGTAATAGGGTCTATGATATATGCTCAATTAAAATAAGCAATCATATATTTATGTCAACAATGACGTCATCAGTTTATAAGCTTCAGATTATGTAAAATAATAATACAAATTGACGGAGTTAAAAAAAATAGAAACGTTTTCATACAACCACACATGTTTTGTATGACCACAAAATAAAATAGTGAATTATAATAATTTTTAATAACTGAAATTTGTAAACCATATGGTTTCGAAAACATATATGTATGTGACTATAAGATAGTACTGTGATAATAACGCAGCATTTGTTGTGAGCAATATTGTCAAAAAAATTATTAGAAATGAAGGCTATCGCGACGTCAACACTAGGAAGCGAACAAACGCACTTTTTTGTTAAATCAATCAAAAGCTAAGTTTTGTTTTCATAAATTAAGTGTCTGCTATTTTTATAATTGTACATATAAACAGTTCCGTAAAGCATATCTCGTAAATAATAATACTATAAGTCATCGCAATTGATCACATTCCGTTTTCTTGCCTCAACATTAACACCCCGCTAGCGGCATAATTATACCCAAGGGTACGGAAGACCCACATACAGATAACAACACTACCTTAAATTATAATATTTTATTGCTACTGTGTATTCGGCTTGCGTAAACATTGAATTGCACTACATAAGAGTTGGAAATATTATATGGCAATTGCTGATTGCGTATGTTATTAGCCTATATTGTTTTTAGAACGATCAATGCAAAGAATAGTAACTAGTCTTCGGGATCTACTTGGTAACATAAATGCTTTAAAGACCACAGGCCTTTAATAGTATTTTGATTTTAAGAAAATTGTGTAAGCAGGTTATAGATAACATAATTACCTTTTATATAAATGAATTAGTTTTAATCATAATTTTAAGCTCAGTTTTTTTTATTGTCATTTCCACTGGGCGAAAATGTAGTCCTCACAAATGCGAAACGTCAGTCTGCTGATGTCTTATAACGTCGTATACGATAGCACTACAAGACACGTGTGCAATTCTCATTATTAAATTGCCTATTCGTAACTATACGCACGTTTCGTGTACAAACAGTGTACATGGTAATGGTCGCTTCTTACGTCATAAGACACCGACTAATTTGATCTTTCGGCATTTTATAGTAATAATGACACCCTTTTTGAACAGAAAGATCATGATAACTGAATTACAACAATGTGAAAGACATTTTAAAATTAATGTAAGTCATTTTAAAATTCGTGTCATGTGGTCTTTAATGTCTGTATCTTTTTTTAAGTATACCTCGTGTAATGAATCCATAAATGATTCTCTTTAAAATGATACCATGCATGACCATGTTTTCCATGTTCCGTCGGTCTCCTCTTGTAATGGCGGATCCGTAGAGCATTTGACGAAACTTCTGCCAATATAGGCGCCAATATACACATACATTTGAAAATAGATTAAAGGTACACCTTCGTTTTTAAAAAAGTGCATACTAAAGTGTTGAATAAGTGTTCAATATTACCTCAGAACGGTTGAATTCTACAGTTATTGAACCGTAAAAACACATTGATTATAATAGCGTATATTTCAATTAAAATAATATTTATAAGTTGGCATCATTTATACTTAAATTCATGCAGTGGTTAGAGATGACTGAATTTCAAGACGCGTTTTTCCCCCGACAATTTTGAGGTGCCCTTTTCGGGTTGTCTGGTAAAGTAAATGTAACCAATTTTAAATATAGCCGGTGTCGTTTCAGAGCATCTGTGCTTAACCAGGGAACAGTTAACGTACTGTGCTTCTTTGCAATTTGGAGTGCCCTCTTTTTCTCAACAACCACTCTCTCTCGTAAATGTCTGAGTCTTCCTCAGTTGCACCTAAGATCAGTCATCTAGAAGTTAACTTCCCACCATCCACATTCCACACCACCATCACCACCACCACCACCCTACCACCACCATTCACCACCACCACCACCACCACCAACAACAACAACAACAACAACAACAGCAACAACAACAAACAACACCACCGCCGACACAACCTTTTCCACCATCACCACCAATCATTACCACAAGCACCGACATCGTTCGTTCAAAGTTTCGGCATGTCTTTGCTGACCAGGGATATCCTATTTTTTTTTGACATGTTTCATATGTGATTTGAGCCCAAGGTGGGCAATACAAGTTAACGAGAACCAATCTGATCAAGTTATAAGGATCTGATGCAACATTTTGAGCGCTTACTCTGCAATAGCCTGTCTCGACCTTACGATCTGGTTTGTTCACTTTTATTGCTTGATTCCGTTTAAGGCGCTATTGACATCCCATGCTCACTTATTTTAGTTTAGCCGTCGTAAGGCCTGTTAAAACGATTCAAGCGTGACGATTCGCAAGAAAGAAATGACGCATTTTTCCCCTCCGTATTTGTTCGAAATAGGCCTAATGTTTACCACGGTCGACCAACCAAAATGCTTCCTTTCCGAGTGAACGATCTATCCATTTGAGAGACTACCATCAACAAATTATACCTGTAAAGTATTCTCACAAATGTAATTTTGTCCTATTCCAAACAAACTCAGTTATTATTTTTTGTACAATTACGATCGTCCATCACGTCTCGCAGGCCTAGGGATTCTTTTCTCCATGGGTCCATCCGCGCATGAAGGCCTTCGGTGGTAACGTCAAACTTGGTAGAGATAGTGATGCAATGGTATCACTGATTTTCGAATTCAATCAAGCTTGACGAATTACACCCGTCTAACTGGTGTAAATCGTCACGCTTGAATCGTTTTAACAGGCCTTACGGCTAAACTAAAATAACTGAGTATGGGACGTCAATAGCGCCTTAAACTGATCTATCAATAAAAGTGAATAAACCCGACCGAAGGCCTGTGAGACAGGCTATTTCTGCAACTACCGAACCTCTGTGGATGATCTCCTTCCATTAAGAGTGGATTGTTGCTTTTTCCACACAGGTAGAGACAAACATGCAACATGTCTTCAATGGTATTAAATTAAGGAAGTCTTTGTAGAGGACCTAGGGTCTTCCAAAACACTTCTCACCACTTTGAAGCTCGAAATAGAACAACAGCAATATGTTTAGAGACTTTGAAGACGCGTCGCAAAAGTACTTTTGCATCGTTCGCTTTTCATAATTTCAAAAAAGTAATAGACAAGTCTACAAATTATACTGCATACTTATTACAAAAACATAACATACATTAACCCCGGTAAAGCACACAAGCCACAATAATAATTTATTTAAAATTACTTTATACGCTCATAAAAACATCGATATTCAGATTGCATTATACGGTTTAATTCCAATAGTTACAAGCAAAAGCATATCGTTGATCGAACCACACAAATGAGAATATTATTTTCAAGAAATGAACCGTTCGATTTAGGATTTAGGTCAATACGATTGTTGTTTTTTTCTGATGTATTGTCTAGTAGTTTCAAATGCATGAAATTCAACATTCACTGTGTGTTGGAGATAATGGCGTCGTCAAAATTAATTATCCCCACTTTCAATTTAACTTTAATAACATGAAATGGAATAGAGGCACATATTTCTTCTTATGCAATTTCAGTTGTTCTGGCTTTTACCATAATGTTCATTTTGATCATCTCTTCTATAATTGCTAATTCTTTATGATACATTTGCACATGTTTCCTTTAAGCGAACGAATTGTATAGAGTATCTGTATCCATTACAAATGTATAATGTTTTATGCCTTCAGGGTTATATGTAAAAAATTGTACTAGCTGAGGCAAAATATTGTAGGCCTACGGGTCGAAGATTCTTAGTTCTGCCTAAAATAAATGATTTGTCGCGAGTCCAATGTTTTTCCGTATTGCCCGAAAAATAGACAGAAACTATTAGGCCTATATTAATTAGGTCATATTATTGAATTTCTCGAAAAAAATAGGCGATAGGTTATGCTACAGTAGGCAGGCTTGCTTTAGGCCTAGAACGTCCACATAAGAACTTCAGTTAGGAAGAAAATCGAATAGCGTGTGACAGTTGAAATGTAGGCAAGGACAAGCAACCAGGAAAATGCAGTTCTACGTAAGTTAGTAACCTTGTAACAACAGATTTGTCTAAGTTCACCTAAACCTACACTGTAAAAAAATCCAGAAAAAGTCCTGGCAGCCAGGATGCCAAGAAAATCCCATAAATTTTACGGGCATTTGTATTTTTGTACAGTATATTTTACTGTCATTTTATTGAATTTGATGAATCTTAAGCCGGTCGCACACGGTGCAATTTATGTCTACAATACGATAAGTTAAGTTAACGTACGTTAAAAACGTCGCTCACTGTAGGAACGACTGCGTAGGTTTCTGAGTTGTAGCGGGGATTTCGAGATTTGTTTTCTGTGTACAATTTTCAGTTAATATTATCAGACATGGAAGTCGCTAAGATCGTCTACGATACGAGATGAAAGTCTACGTTTTCGTCGCACAAGACACGATACCACACGTTTATGTACGTTTGCTTGTCGTACATATGGCATTTTTTGAAAGTTGAAAACTCTGTGTTACGTCAAATTGACGTAGGTGTCTTCTTTTTACATACGTTAACGTATCGTAGACACTCTCACACTATACGAAATTGCAGGATTATTCAGGAGAGGTTAAGTTAACTTGTAACGTAGACCTACGTCAATTTGACGTATCGCAATTTTCAACATGTTCAAAAGCCATACGTACGACAAGCAAACGTACGCAAACGTGTGATATCGTGTCGTGTGCGGAAAAACGTAGACTTTCGTTTCGTATAGATCTGAGCAACTATATATGAAATACACATGAAAACTATAGATAACATTGCCTGAAAATTCTACCCAGAAAACAAATCTCGAAACTCCTGCTACAACTCAGAAACCTACGCAGACGATCCTAAAGTGTGCGAGGATTTTTACGTAGGTTAGTCAACGTTACGATATGGTACGATTTTCCAAGAAACGCTAGGTTAACTTGTCGTATATAGACATAAATCACACCGTGTGCGGCCGGCATTAAGCTAGCACCCACTGCGTCGTGCGAGGGTCGTACGACGGTCGCACAACTACAGTAAACTGTCGCTCCCTGTGTGTGTGGCTTCCAGACGCTATGAGAGAATTCTATTTGTCGATCGATGTTTTTTTTAGTGATTTCCCTGTTGAATCACTAAAAAAAACACCATCGGCTGACGAGTAAAAATATCCACGTTAGTATGTCAAAATTACAGACCAAGTTTTCCTTATAATTCGACTGAAGATTCGTTAATCTTAATAAGGTTTTTAATAATTGTAAATTTCATTTTATTATAAATTAAATGGAATACTAAATTTGAATTATTTGGTTTAATCTAATTTCAAATTAAAGGAAATGAAATTTAAAAAATTACAATTAATATAAACCCTATCTTCAATCGTTGGCGACATCGTTTGGACAATTCAACAAAGAATCGCCCCATTGTGGTGAAAATCGATAGACTGAAGCGAATTAGGATACGATTTAGTGTGATAGTTCGGCAAAAATGAATAGTTTCCAAATCATTACTCAGAATTAATGTTCTCAATTCCAATGTATTATCTTGTCTTCACCTTTTCAGATATGTCCATGAGTCCGTGGACACTCTAAGGAATTTATAATGCGTCTTTTGAAATTGGATGCAATCCCCAGTTGCCAGGTGGCTCCACATTCAATGACCTGATTCTTTCTGTGAAACCAACAATGTCCTGATATAGTTTCTCCTCGACAGGGACACGAGGAAGGGTACACCCCTACTCTTCTCTAAATATGTATTGTAGAGTGCGCATGAACTATTTGTGTAAACTAGGTTTCAGGGGCGGATCCAAGATTCAGCAAAGGGACGTGACGGGCGCTCTTACCCAGATCCAAGTTTTTATTTTGACGAACAAAAACAAAAAGAAAAAAAAAAACAAAAAAAAACGTCGTTTCCGTGTTTCGGCCGGCGCGCTTAATATACAGTATGCATACGGGAGGCAGGGCGCAACTGCGTTTTGGTAATAATAGGGGAGGGGGACGCCGGATGTTCCCCATCTAAATCCACCCCTGGGTTTACAGTTCTTATCCGTGATACGAAAACTGGTTTTACCACCAGAACCAGGTACGTCGATCCTCACATCACTGGATGTCACTGTCACTTGACAATACAGAAACCTACTGGTATCTTTATGGTAGGCCTATCTATATTGCTGGGTACCCGACGTTTGACAGTGTTTATTTTCAATTTCTGTTAGATCTATTGTTTCTATTTAAACAGTCGATATCTCCTAAAAAAATTTGTGGATTATCTATCATAAAGAGCAATGCAATTCCAAAAATACTGGAAAATAAAGAAACCACCGGTATCTTTATGCCTATCTATTGCTGGGTACCCGACGTTTGACAGTGTTTATTTTCAATTTCTGTTAGATCTATTGCTTCTGTTTAAACAGTCGATATCTCATAAAAATTATTTGTGGATTATAAGATTTCCAACCTTGTTTTTTTCATGTTTATTGATTGTTGACCTTGAAACTATAGAATGCAAACTATTCGATTATAATCGGAATTTAACAAAAATAAAATGTGACAGTTGTATCGCGATTTTATTAGAATGTTTAGCCAAAAACTGCTCATTTGCTTGTATCTAAAGATTGGATAGATTGTCTCCGGGAAAATATTACTAATACTGTACACATGCTTTTGGAATAAAGCAAATACCAACAGCATTTTTTCAGGCTTGCATTCAGATTATACATTCTAAGCCATTGTTATGGTAAGCAACGATATCAATGCAATGCAATGTAAATTTTATTTCGATAATGTATTCATTAGTTTTAGAGCGAGTGGCAATGCTTAGAATAAAATAAAATATAAATATATTTAATGAATACCATAAAGAAGGGAAGATGGTACGTTTTGTTCATAATATTTCTCATAGAGTAGATCTTCTCTATGTAAAAATATACATTACATCAATTAGCCCTACGTTACGTGCAGTAATTCACAATTCACAAAAAGTTAACCTTTATGCGTAACTTACAATAATTCACTATTCTTTCCAGATTTGACTACATCTGCTCCTGTGTTCCAGACCCTCCACAGACATACCTGACATCCCTACCGATTTAGCAGCCTACCGCTTTTTTTCGGCCTCTCTACCCGCCTACCGCTTTTTCGGCCTCTCTACCCGCCTACCGCTTTTGCATGCAAGTCAGAGGCGGTCGCAGAAATAAATTTAAGGGGGTTGCCCAAAGCCAAAATCCTATAGCTGGGGCGACTTGTGTCCCCCGATAGGGTTCAGTGAGTAATATGCGCATACAAATGATTCTCTGCCAGCCCCAGAAATGTCAATATTGATATACGATGAAATGGACATTTAGTAGAACTATGCTGTACTACTTTCGGATTGTGTTTGTTATTACAAGAAAACTATGAAATTAAGGGTGTTGCCCGGGCAACTAGGGCAACACCACCCCTGCGTCCGACTGTAAGTTCTATCGCTTTTTGAAAAATATTACCAAAAATAAAAATATACATTAAGTGTACCTTATCCTGTACAGTAACCCACCCTAAAATATGTAATAAATTCGCAGTAAAACTAGAAAATTTCAGTCAAGTATCCCATAGCAACGGCAATTGGGGCGACATGATTTTTTTTTGCTCGACAACTTAAACATCGAGACGATGGGGTGCTGGTGCCTTGGTTTCCATCCCACTTAGTGTGTTAGGGAGTCGAGGAGGGGCCTACCGCTTTCGACAGTACAATTTTGGCAGGTATGCCTCTATGACTGCTAAACTAGAGGAAATAATGGGTCTAATTCGTAGCCACATTCAACTTCTTTCTAAAGATCCAAGTCAGCTCATTGAAACATGAGAATCCACAGGTACAGAAAAATAAAATAATGTAAATAACCTTACGATCTACACAATATTTTTAAACGTAGTTGAATCCAATTTTCACGATACAAAGTACCTATGTGGTTTAGGCCCGTAGCCAGGGGGTTCCTGAGCGTTCGTACGAACCCCACCCCCTTTTTTCAGCGAACCCCCATTGAAAAACAAACCCCACCATACCAATATAGTAATAAATGTGGACTTTATTTTCGCATCTGTATTCGGTATTACTGCACTAACATTATTCTAAAATCACCATTCATATCAGTTATTTTATAAATAATACACACTATTAGAGTGCAGATAGGCTCCGTCCCCGGCCCCTACAGGGGCGTTTCCTCTTGACCCCACGGGGCCCTTAGACGACCCACCTTTAGAAGTACCTGGTTACGGGCCTGTGGTTTCACAAGTATCGTTTGAGCAAAACAAGTAATAATAAATACATTTTTTTTTTAATAAGGAAAGGAGAAACGTATGGGCAGTTCTTTTCTGCGGATTCTGCGGATTCTACGGATTCTGCGGATTCCTATGAAAGCCGTATAAAAAATATAGGTGTTATGGGGTCGCCTAAGCCTAGGCCAGGCCTAATGTTTGCAGGGTCATGCATTTTAGCACTCCTTTTAAGACATCGAATATTTGAA